>AZGY01000027.1:0-282433 GCA_001636675.1 Moelleriella libera RCEF 2490
TTAGGGATTAGTCCTATTTAGGGCTAGGCCTATTCTTATAACCATAGGTCGTTAGTTTGTAACAACTAATAATAACCTCCCCTAGAATATTTATATTATATATTTAGCTAATATATTATAATATAGTATATACTTTAAATATATTAGTCTTATTTTTAACCTTTTTAGCTATATATAGCGAGCATTATCTCTATATACTTACTAATAAATTATAGTTTTTTTGCTATTAAGATACTAATTATTTAATATAGTAGTTTTAAACACTACTTATATAAGGTTTAAAAGGCTATTATAGTTTTATTATACCTTTAAGAATTAAAGCTATATATTTTACTATAGTAATATTTTAATATTTTGTCCTATTTTACTTAATTTTTAAAACCTTTAAGCTTTAATATAAAAAAGTAATTACTCTTATTCCTATAGGACCTTACTATAATACTTTAAATAATAAAATTATTTAAATTAAGTTATTTTTTATTATTTATTACTATTATAATAAGGGTTTTTATAGAATTTTATGCCTTTACTTACTATTTTATTATTATTTTAATAGTTCTTTAATATTAAGTCACTAATTATAAGATTAATACCTTAAAAGGTATTAATATATATTTTTTAATTATGCTTTTAAAGCATTATATATATTAATTTAGCTTTTACTTATAGTAAGTATTTAATAAGATTATTATTTATATTATTATTATAAATAATTTTAGCTAATTTAAAGTTAATATTAATAATATAAACTTATATAGCTTACTTAAGTTTCTCTTTATTAAAGCTAAAGGGCTTATTTATATTATATTTAGTAATTAATACTACCTTATTAATAGCTAGCTTTATTAAGCTACTAAAGCTAGAAATATTTATAGTTATTTTACTAAATATTTTATATATATAATAATTATTAAAGTTTAAATTTTAATAAAGTTAATAAATTTAAATAATTTAGGCTGCTTAGAATTACTCCTAGGCTTATAACCTATTAAAATATAATATATTATAGTGTTAAGTAGCTTATATAATATACTAAGTTAGGGGTGCTTTTATCACTCTAGCTAGGGCAATAGCCCCTTAGGGGCGACCCCACTGCGCAACCCAGGTATGCTACCTTGGATTGGCTGTGGAAATCTAACACCTGATACACGTTCTCAGCCACCGCGGGGTGAATGGGTGCTGATAAGATAGTGGATGCAATGGGCCACCGCCGGACAACGACCCCGACCCAAGATTTAAAAAAAAAAAAGCGGCCAGTGAGTCATGGGCATCATGCTGTAACGCTTCACCTCATTAGCCAAGTTTTGCGTCGACTATTGCACTCCGTCTCCGACGGGCATCGCCAGAGGAAAATGGCCACCATTTACATTGATGAAGATATTGGCAAAGACGAGACGACGCAGCTGGGGACCGAGGCCTCTCCCTTCAAGTCATTGCAGTTCGCCTATCTCCAACATCCAGCCCAAGCCCAATACCTTACACGCAAATCAGCCAGCGCCGATGATGAGGCTGCCCAAGAATGGAAGCCTGCGGCAAAGTCCGCCATGAAAAAGGTTGTCAATTTTTTCGACCAACAGAAGAAGAAGGCTGCGCGTGAGCAGGAGCTCGCTTCACGTCGGAAGGGCGAGGAGGAGGAGCGTGCCAAGGTGCTCGAGGAGGCGAAGAAGGTAGTGCTCGAGGAGGACTCGGCTCTACCGAAACCTATCACCATCAAGCTCGACGAGACCGGCGATCACATCAAGCTCCGCGCCACAGACAGTGCCGATAGCAAGGGCACTCGCGTCCGCGTCCTCGGCCGTGTTCATCGCGAGAGAAAACAAAAGGACGTCTTGTTCGTCACGCTCAGGGATGGCTACGGGTTCATGCAGGTCGTCATCTCTGGCAAACTTGCCAAGACCTATGAGGCCCTCACCTTGACCCGCGAGACTTCCATGGAGATTTTTGGGGAAATGCGCAAAGTCCCCGCCGGTGCACAGGCCCCTCTCGATCGCGAATTGCATGCCGATTTTTACAAAATTCCCAAGCATTGGAGAGCTGCGGGCGGCGAGAATGCCATCACCAACCGCGTCCAGGCCTCTGCAGAGCACGCGACGTTGCTCGACCTGCGTCACCTGACCCTCCGTGGGGAGAACGCTTCTGCGGTGCTGCTCGTGCGCGATGCAATGGAGTTTGCGTTCAACCAAGCATATCACGAAGCCAGGATCCGAAAGGTCAGCCCTCCGGCGCTGGTTCAGACCCAAGTCGAGGGGGGAGCCACGCTCTTCAAGTTCGACTACTATGGATCGGACGCCTTCCTCACACAGTCCTCCCAACTATACCTGGAAACGTGCCTGCCGTCAATGGGCAGCGTCTACTGCATCGAGAAGTCCTTTCGTGCCGAAAAGTCTCTGACGCGGCGTCATCTCTCTGAATTCACACACATTGAGGCGGAGCTCGACTTTATAGATTTCGATGATCTGCTCACGCATCTCGAATTTCTCATCTGCCGCGTGCTCGAAATCGTTCTTGGCGATCCCGTCACCGCTGGCTACATCAAAAAACTCAACCCTGAATTCAAGGTCCCGGAGCGACCATTCATGCGCATGAAGTACTCAGATGCCATCAAATGGCTCATCGACCACGACATTCCCAACGAGGAAGGTAACCCCCACGATTTTGGTGACGACATTGCCGAGGCAGCAGAGCGAAGAATGACGGATATCATCAACAAGCCCATCTTCTTGACGCACTTCCCCGCCCACATCAAGGCCTTTTACATGAAGAAAGACCCAGAAGACGGCAGGGTCACAGAGAGCGTCGATTGCCTCATGCCCGGAGTCGGGGAAATCGTGGGAGGCTCGATGAGAATTGATGACTACGATGAACTCCTCGCCGCCTGCCAGCGAGAGGGTCTTGATCCTGAGCCATACTACTGGTATTTGGACCAGCGCAGGTACGTAGAATAAAGGCAGACCCGGTGGAGAACTCGACTCCGACTGACCCCTCCAAACAGATACGGCAGCTCACCTCATGGAGGTTATGGCATCGGCCTTGAGCGTCTTCTCGC
Source organism: Moelleriella libera RCEF 2490 (assembly GCA_001636675.1). Taxonomy (NCBI): domain Eukaryota; kingdom Fungi; phylum Ascomycota; class Sordariomycetes; order Hypocreales; family Clavicipitaceae; genus Moelleriella; species Moelleriella libera. The sequence goes on from AZGY01000027.1 coordinate 3,047, forward strand.
CTGGCTCTGCAAACAGCACACGGTCAGAGATTGTTGTCTCTATCCCCGTTACATGGGCCGCTGCAAACCCTAGACGGATGTGGCGCAAAGAGATGAGCCTCGGACTCGATCACATTCACCCTTGAACATGCCCTCGTCTCGGGTATTTTAAGGTGGTCGCTCATATGGTCCCCCAAGTCAAGTGGGCACTTTACAGATCTTCTCCTCATGCCGACAGCAGGCGACTCGGCGGGAGTGACACGGCGGAACAGCATTGTGTAGGGACAGCAGGCCATTCTAGATAGCACCAATACCAATACAAACCCTGACTATTCAGCAGGTGTGCCGAGCACGAGACTGGCCGCTTCCGGCCTTGAGACCAAACTTGTCAGCTTCGTGCGCCAGGAATACTTGGATGCGGTATTAACGAGTGGCACCAGAACCGTCACCACAGAAATGGAAGCTCGATTGCGCACTGTTCGTCGCTGGGCGGAGATGATGACCCATGTCTGTCAAGTCTTCGATAGGCTGATCCCGCGATCGACCGATGGCGGAGCACTCTCGGGTTCCAACCTAATGAGGGTGTATGTGCAATCCTCCTTTCCGCGGATCACTATCGCTCCGTGTGATAGATCTTCTTGCCACTTGTCGAGCCCATCAAAGGCTGTCAGAGGAAAGGGTCAGCCGCTCCTCATTCCGTATTCATCAGCAATGGCATAGGGCATCAGCCGCACATCAGGTGGCTTTGTCGTGTCCGAGACACTTTTGAGTGCAACTAGCCGAACGTGGCAACTCATGAAAGTGCGTTATCGCACCGTCATCGGGACCCAAACGCTCTCTTTCGACCGATAATTCCCGACAGATCATTTTTTGAACCACGGGCAGCCACAACTTGGTGTGAGAAACGGGCTGGTGGGTTCTCCCCTTGTGATATGAGAGGCAAGTAATCGGGCCAAGCGGGAGAGCGATAGATTGTCGGATTGACTGACAAAACTCTTCATCAGTGTCCACGTCCCTCACACGGTGGGGGCCCGTACAGAGCGGTTTGCACAGTCGCGGTAGAACGCAGCGATTCTCCATTCTTTGTTGGCCCAGCAGGCCGAGCGTTGCAATGATTGTGACGCAGTCTCCACGGATGTGATTAAGGGTCAAACCACCATCGAAAAAGCTCCGAGCCTGACATCAAATCCGCAATGATGTTGAGCGTGCGTACCAAAAGAAAGGACGAAAATGAAGGGCGGAAAAAAGGAAAAATTCGCCTCTTCCCACCCTCCTCCTCTCGCAGTAGGGTTTATAACTGTGTGTCGTGTGGCCTAGAACATCAAAGCTCTATGTAACGTGGCATATTTCTCTCCATTGAGCCGATTTCTTGTCCTTCAAGCGCAGAAGACACGCAACAAGGTCACGCGCGGTTGCATCGCCATGCGGTTCAGAGTGTCATCGCTATGGACTGTTTCAAACAGGAGCGGCAGAGCCGGGAGTTTCCCGATTGATTACCGCGAGAGCTATCAAGTTCCTCGCGACCCCTGATTCTCGCCGAGGCGTCGCATCCAAATCCGCAGAGCAACGTATAATGATGTCACTTGGGTGTTTCCGTCGCTGCTTCTCAGATTCGACACTTGATTGATCGTCTTTCCCGGTATGGGGGCTGTTGATGCTCCCTCGCCGGCTCCGTGATCCATTCACCTGTGACGATGCTCTCAAGCCTCGAATACTACCTCGACAGCTGCAAATTTTGCGACTTTCTTCCTTCGTCGCGCGCTTCAGAAGCAACACCTGGTCAGTGAGGATCCAAGATGAAAGCTGGACATTGGTTGGAGATGCTCTCAACACTCGAGTATATAGATGCCGACGAGCGCATCTTTAGCCCTCGATCACCTCATCTTTATTCGCTTCCTTCCATTCTTATTCATATACTTCATTTCAGCATTATACGACGTTCTTTCCACAATGTATCTTTCTTGTCTTGTCACTCTTTTGCCCTTTGTGGCGGCCTTGCCTGCTCAGAAACGGAGCAGCCCGGCGCCGATTCTGTTTCCCAGAGACAATAGTACTGTCATACCCGGCAAGTATATTGTCAAGATGAAGGACGAATCCGACATTTCGGCTCTGAATGGCGCCATGGGACTGTTTCCTGGAGAAGCACACCAACAATACAACAACGTTTTCAAAGGTTTTGCGACAGAGCTTGATGAGTCGACTTTGAAAGCCCTGCAAGACCATCCTCACGTATGAAGCACGGATAGTCGAACATCTGAACTCATCGCTGAACTAGCTGGGATTGCAGGTTGAATACATTGAGCCGGATCATGTCGTCACTGGTTTCGACATGACTCACCAGACCGGAGCTCCTTGGGGCCTGTCTCGCATCTCGCACAGACAGCCCGGCTCTCCCGATTACGTCTTTGATGATGTTGGCGGCGCGGGCGTTTGCGCCTACATCATCGATACTGGTATCGATGCCAATCACCCGGTGAGTCGATTGGAAAGCCTCGAGACTTGCCAGACTTGGTATTAATTGCCACAATGCCAGGAATTCGAGGGAAGAGCTTCTATGGCCACTTCCTTTGTGCCCGGCGCCGACACCGACGATAATGGCCATGGCACTCATGTCGCCGGCACCATCGGCAGCAGGAAATTCGGCGTAGCCAAGAAGATTTCGCTCTTCGGCGTGAAGGTTCTCGACCACGGCAGCAAAGGTTCTGCGTCCGCCATCATCGCCGGCATGGACTTTGTGCACGGCGATGCGCCTCGGCGCGACTGCCCCCTTGGCGTGGTCATTAACATGTCCCTCGGTGGTCCATTCCAGCAGTCCCAGAACGAGGCCGCAGCCAGATTGACCGGGAACGGATATTTCGTCGCCGTTGCCGCCGGGAATGACAACATTGATGCTTCGGGCATCTCTCCGGCATCTGAGCCGTCCGTGTGCACTGTCGGAGGGACGGGCAAGTTCGATAGCAGATTCAGCATGTCCAACTGGGGCTCCTCTGTCGACATCTTTGCCCCGGGCGAGGGCGTGCTGTCTACGATGCCCAACGGTGGTTCCGTGAGTGAATCCCCCTTGCTACTCCTGCTTCTCAGTGGCGATTGGAAAATTGTAAGCTGACTTCAGAGATACAAAAGGGCCTCATGACTGGAACGTCCATGGCATCTCCTCACATCACTGGTCTCGCTGCCTATCTGGCTTCGCTCCACAACCGGGCGGCCGGCCCAGACTTGTGCGAGACGATGAAGCAGATGGCTGTTCGTGGTGCCATTCAGGACATGCCTCCCAGCACAGTAAACTTGCTGGCTTTCAACGGTGCACCGAGCAAAGACGGCGGGCGCGGGCCCAACGACGAGTTCCCCGGCCATGACGGTGGTGATCCTGGGCACAACGGCGACCCGAACCCCGGCGGCCTTCCTGGAGACGACTTTCCCGGCCACGACATGTTTCCTGGTGACGACAACTTCCCCAATGACGGCGGCTTCCCTGGAAACGACAACTTTCCTGGTGATGACAACTTTCCCGGCAATGACAACTTTCCCGGCAATGACAACTTTCCCGGCAATGACAACTTTCCTGGCAATGATAATTTCCCTGACGATGACAACTTTCCTGGCAATGACAACTTCCCCGGCAATGACAACTTTCCGGGCAATGATAACTTTCCGGGCAATGATAACTTCCCCAGCAATGACAACTTTCCCGGCAATGATGTTCCAGGTAATAGCGACTTTCCAGGCAGCGACGGCTTTCCTGGCGACGAAAGCTATCCCGGCAACGCCGCGTTCCCTGGAAGCAACGGCCCTCCGAACGATGATGCCCCCGAAAATGCCGATGCTCCTGAGTCCGATGCGACTGCTGAGTTCATGAGCGACTCGGAACTTGCCAGCTTTCTGAACAGCAAGTGACCATGAGTATATTCACAAGGACCCTCGTTCCTCGACGGAAATTGCCATTTTGCCATTCATTCTTGCGGAAATCTCCATTTTGCTATTCATTCTTGTCACTGTATATACTTGACGTGTGTTTATATTCCTGTACTCATTACGTGGGCTCACAGTTACCCCCTTTTCCCTTCCACAATTCCGCGGCAAAGCAGCGCTTGGGCCCTTTGATAGTAGTCAATAGCAAGATATTAACAAACCCTCACTTTCATCCCGTTTCCCACGAGAAAGAAAGCTCACGCAAGTCAGAGTACGTCCTTGATGACGCCGCGCGGCTTTATGCTAATATTATTGATCTTCCTTGCACAACGGCTCATCACACCAGGAAATTGACGGTTTTCGCAACACTGGGAACCCCTTGAGAGTTCAGAACAAAAAGCATGTAGTACCCCGGCAACAGGATGCCTGGATCTGACGGAGCGTCCGCGGTGTATCGATTCGTGCCTGTTGTCGTCAATTTGAGCGGAATGCGTCTCTGGTCCGTGTTGACGGTATGCGTGGCGCTCCCGTAGCGCATGAGGGCCGCGCTGGTGATTGCCGAATTCGTGTTGATGGTGAGGCGCCGTCCCGACAGCGACACGGAGTTGATGGCGGGCCGCGCGGCGAGCTGACCCGTGCGAGTGAGCAGGTACTGCGGCGTGAAGATCTGGCCGTCGAAGTGGTTGGTGGTGCAGTCGCCGCAGAGGCCGCCGCCGGCATTGAAGACGCGCCCGTCGGGCAGCAGCAGCGAGATGCTGTGGTAGACGCGGATGATGGTGTTGGCCTGCTGCTGGACGAAGCTGTCGGCGACGGGATCATACATTTCCGGCGTGAGGTCCGGGTTGTCGTCGGAGAAGGGGACCGCGTAGGTCTGCCCGCCGGTGATGAAGGTCTTGCCGTCCGGGAGGATGACCGAAGTGTGGAAGGCGCGCGGGCTCCAGAGGCCGTTGCTCGCGAAGCGCGACTGCGCGGGCGCGCCGGGACTGCCAATGGTGATGATGTGCGCGTTGGTGGTGGCGCTGCTGTCCTGGTACGAGGGCGAGCCGCCAAAGGACAGGATCTTGCCGTTGACGGCGTCGTACATGACGGCGTTGCCGGTCATGGCATCGGGGGCGTCGCCGCGGCTGCTGGTGCGGTTGCCGGCCGGGGCGACGCTGCCGTTGCCGCTGGTGGTGTACCAGTTCATGGCGGTGCTCGGGCCGGCCTGGAAGACGGAGCCGTTCTTCCAGCCAAAGAGCCAGGCGTGGTTGTCGGCGCGGTAGATGCCCTGGGCGTCGTTGGTGAGCATGGGGTGGACGAGGGCGCCGGGCAGGCTCGTCCAGGTGCTGGCCTTAGGGTCGTAGACCTCGCCGTTCTTCTCGAACCAGCCGCCGGACCAGCAGCCGCCGATGGTGAAGACGCGGCCGTCGGACAGGGTGGCCGAGGCCTGGTAGCCGCGCTGGGTGTTCATGTCCGGGCCGGGGATCCAGGTCTGGCTGCCGAACTGGTACACGGTCGTCTTCTGGGCCGAGTTGCCGCCGGTGATGACCATGCGGCCGGCGCCGTCGATGGAGATGCCCGGGCAGAACATGTCGTGGTTGGTGTTGTCCACCAGCTTGGGCGTCACGACACCCGTGCTCGGGTCCCAGATGGACGTGAAGACGCGGTCCTGCGAGCTGCCGAGGTAGTTGTCGTAGGTGTAGGACGACCAGATGAGCACCTGGCCCGTCAGCGGATCAACCGCGCCCGCCACGGGAATGGTCGGGAAGTTGATGGTCGGCCCCCATTTCCCGGTGCCGGCGAAGGCGGCCGGGCCGGTCTTGGCCTCGTACACCTTGACCTCGGCCACGCTCGTCCACTGGTTGCCGTACGCCTCGCTCAGCGCCTTGAGGCGGATGTAGCGGATGGAGCGCGTCTCGAAGTTGGCGAACTTGGTGGTGCTGTCGCCGCCGTACCAGGTGCCCGACGCCACCACCTCCCAGTTGCGGTTGTCGGTGCTCACGGCCACCTCGTGCTGCGCGATGAAGCCGTGGTTGTTGCCGTCCTGGCGCGGCAGCGCTGACAGGCCGTTGATGTTGCGCGTGGCGCCCAGGTCGACCACGATCTGGTGCGGCAGGTTGGCGCCGGAAAAGGCCGTGTGCCAGAAGGTGTTGTTGTTGCCGTCAATGGCCAGCGCGCACTCGTTGCCCGGCTGGTAGCTGTCGCACGTCACCGTGTAGGCGTTTTTGGGAATCTCGTTGCCGATGGGCGCCGCGGCGAACAGCTTGGTGAAGGTGGAGGATTCCCGGTAGTGCTCGAGGATCTTGATGGCCCGGGGCTGCTGCTGCTGCTGCTGCTGCTGCTCGACGGCTGCCGAGCTGGCCACTGCCACCAGGGCCAGCAACAGGAGGAAACGGGACATGATCCTTAACCTTTCTCTGTTTCTGTTGCTGCCCTCCTCTTTTTCTCTCACTCTATATCTTCCAGAAGTTTCAAGCGGCCAGGGATGGGAGGCCAATCACTTCAAAACAAGCAGACCATGGACATAGGACAAGGTAAGCCGCATCCAGACAGACATCAGGAACACACTTGAGAAACAGGGCTGGCAGGTCGAGGACCAAGGGGGTGGGAAGATCAAGCTGAAATAGGTTCACGGGCTTTTTCGAGGTACATACACGGATTACACCACTCATCACCAGCTCGGGTATAGATTGCGTCCAAAAAAAGAACAAATTTTTCTTCTCGTGTGGACAGCTGCTGTAATACAGCCGTGTCATCCCATGATCGCCCAGACCCCGGGAACACCACACAACTCTTTCCTCACACCTCAAGGCTTGACGCCCCCCCTGACCCCAGCTCACAGGGCTGAGAAGGCAAGGGGGGGCTAGCTATACCAATTGCCGCTTAGGGGTGTATGTGGCATGGTTCTGTTCATTGTCTGGTATACGGCTGAGGAGCCGAGAGAGAGAGAGAGGGTGTGTGTGTGTGTGTGAGTGTGAGCTGCGGCGGCGCTATTGTTCGATGCCGCCGGTGCCGGCAGCCGCACGAACAAGAAAACGTGTAGTACCGTGCCCCTGGGCCTCGATAAACCCACCTTCAGCTCGTGCGGTGCGTACATACATGCATAGATTGGTGCGGCATAATGTAGGGGCGGCGTGGGAAACTAATACCGTCCGGCTCGCGGGGAAGAATTAAAGAAAGCTAATAGTCTCTGCGTATACGAGGTTAGGTGAGGTAGGTTGCTCAGCAGCGCAACTAGCACGAGAAAGCCCAAAGAAACTAGGCGCCTTCCCGTCCAGCTGTGGCTGGCGAGGCAGCGAATGACGTTGGGCTCGTGGTCAAACGCAACCGCAATTGGAAAGGGGGCTTAGGAAAAGGCTGGTCGTTGATTTCTTTTTTCCGCTTGTCTTTGTCCTTTTCTGTCCAGCACGTGTGTAGATCATCAGCGCCGCCCGCTGGGACGTGGAGAAGACAAAGGGTGGGAAATTGGTAACAATGACTGAGTGACTGACTGCAGAAGCAGAAGCAGAACTATCTCAGTCCGCGGGCGGCGCCGATCCCCATCTCTTTTCCCTAATTGGAGGGTTTCTGTGCCTGGTCAACGGATTTGGAAAAAGAAACGAGAGCCCAGGCAAGGCAAGGCAAGGCAAGGCAAGGCAAGCAGTCAGTCAGCCGGTCAGTCATGGCGTGGCAATCAGGCAATGAGTCGGCCGTGATCCCTGTCTTGTTGGGCTCTTGATCATGACATGACAATGCCGCTCTTTTCTTTTCTCGTTCTGTGCCTGATTGTCAAAGATTGCTAGAGGGGAACTGTTACATCGCGACGGGCACACGGCAAGGGGAATCAACGGTTACCGACCAAGGCGCCAGGCCAATCGGAAAGGGTGGTGATCTGGTTATGGACACAAATCAGCCACATTCCTTCCTAGTTCGGCCAGAACTCCATCCATGCGGGAAAGGTCGTTGCAGGGATTATCGCGTCAGCCTTGACAAGACAATTCGTCAATGCCGGCACGTTTGCGCGCCATGGCGCTGAGTCTTTTTTGAATCCTTGGGGGTTGAAAAGATGGCGCACCGAACGAACCGATCAGGCGCCTCCCCGGCACCGGGCACCGAACTTGTCTCTTGACCATTCCTGAATAGAAACGGTCCCTGAGCCTTTCGATTTTTTTTTTTTGGGGTTTCTTCTGCTCTCTTCTTTCGCGCCCGCCCGATTCTCCTCTCGTCAGCAGACCACCCCAGTACTTGTGCTTATGCATAAAGGGGAAAAAGAAAAGAAGAGAGGGAAAAGAAGTGTGGTGACACGGACAATGGGGATTTGGTTCACCCGAGGTGGCACGGCGTCGTGTCTGTACAGCCATGTGTTTTAAGACTTTTTTCCCTTTAATTCCCTTGTGGACTGTCGTCATGCACCTGCCGAATACAATATGACCGCGTCTCCACGGGGGTACTGGGCCCTCCCAGCTATAAAATTATGAGCGCAAGTCCAGAGTACGTATGGGACCTGGCGGTGATGGAAAGCCGGCAGCCCGGCCGAGATACAGGTTCGAAACCACTCACATTGTTAGCCCGTGCAGAGAGAAGACGAACTCCGGCGCCGCTGTGCGGTGGGTTAGCACAGTTCATTCAACATATCCGAAACAGGGCAATATCGATTGGGAAATTGCAAAGATGGGCGCGCTCGGCCCCTTCCATCCACAAGCCAAGACCAGCCTCAACCCGGGCCCCCGGGGGATCCAAAAATAATGACCGCTGCAGAAGGCGGCTTATGAGCACACCCTCGTCCAATTGATCTTTCTCGTGCGTGGTCGGGACGGGTGGTCTTGGCTGCTTGATCCGTCCTTTCGATCCTCTCGTATCGGCAAATGCAGTGACACTGGGTAATAAAGCACGGCATGACGTAATGGGCTGAGGAAAACAGATTGATCGGGCGGTCAGTCGAGGGGGAGAGGAAAAAAAAAAGAGGCTCGTTCGGGAGATCCGCGCGACCTACAGATAAGACCGTCGTCTTTTTGGGCCCGCCGCGCAAACGTTGTGGACTTGAACGAAATGCGCATTTCCGATGCAAAACAGAGAAAGATGATGGTTGAACAGGCAGGCAGGCCCGGGGGAGGAAGGACCAATGGGGAGTCCTCCTAGCCCACACTCCTGCTGCAGCTCGACCACCTCCGCCGGCGGACATGCAGCACAACCGCTTGCAGCGCATGTCATTAAGTAGAAAGAAGCATCACGTTTGTTCCAAAATACAGTCATGAATCACCATGGACAGGCCTCGACTTGGTGCTCTCCGCTCCCTTTGGCGCCTTTTCGTCTCTACATTTCGAGGCTGTCGCGAGAGAGGACGTCGTGCTGTGCAGATGAGATGAAATGAGAGGTGAGAGCTAGAAAGTCAGCGTAGCCTCCACGAGCCACTCACTCACTCGCTCACTAGTTCGGCCATGTGCGACGCGGCAGACAACGTCCTTGCCAAACTACACCGTCCAACTTGTCATCGGGCGCGCGCATCTGCGCTTCCACCACCACTGCTGCTGCTGCTGCTGCTGCTGCCCCTGCTGTGGCGTGTGTCGTAATGCCGGAAGCACGGGGCATCGTCCGATGGGCCGTCGACCGTGCTGCCGCATGGTACTGGGGTCTGACTGCAGAACGATGCAGCTACACCGTCGAGACGCTCCGGATCCCCATCGGCGGCGACATCCACCTCCTCGCACAGCTCTACCAACCGATCTCGGGCGCAAAACCACCCGGAACGGTTGTCGCGATCGGTCCCTACGGCCGCAATGCGGTGGTGGCGGTCGGGACGGTGCGTTTGTTCGCATCCCGCGGCTACCAGGGCCTGCTGGTCAGCGTCCGAGGCACCTTTGGCTCCGGCGGCGCGTTCGACGCCGGCTCGACGAACACGGTCGACACGCAAGCCGTTGTATCGTGGATGCAGAGGCAGCCGTGGTACTCGGGCGCCTTTGCCATGGTCGGCGTGTCGTACCTCGGCCTCACCCAATGGGCCACGCTCGAGAACCAGCCGCCAGACATGGCGGCGGCCGTCATCGCCGTCGGGCCGCACGACCTCGGCCAGTATGTCTGGGGCACCGGTGCGCTGAACCTCGACCTCCTGACGTGGGCGAACCTCATTGCGCACCAGGACGAGCGCGGCGGCTTCGTCGCGAGCCAGATCAAGACGCAGCGCAGCAAGAACTCCCTGCAGTCCATCTTTACGGCTGTGCCGCTGGCCGACGCCGCAGAGCGGTACCTTGAAGGCCGGACGCCCTGGCTCCGAGACAGGATCGAGCGCGCAGACCTCGCAGATCCCTTCTGGAAGCCCATGAAGCATGAGGGCGCTGTCGAGAGGGCCACGCTGCCCATCCTCCTCGTCTCGGGCTGGCAGGACGTGTTTCTCGACCAGACCATGGCCCAGTACCGGACGCTGCAGAGGCGCGGCGTCCCAGTCGCCCTCACAGTCGGGCCGTGGCACCACGCCCAGGTCTACTCTGATACAGTCGTGCTGGAAACGTACCGGTGGATCGAGCAGCATCTCGGGCAACGCCCCGACCACGCGCGAGACTCGCCGGTGCGCTTCTACGTCACCGGTGCAAACGAGTGGCGCAACTCGTCTGTCTGGCCGCCGCCGCCGCTGCCCACTACGCCCCGAGAGTTTTTCCTCGGTCCAGAAACGCTCTCGGACGAGAAACCGTCGGGGACTTTGGCAGACTCCAGGTTCACGTTTGCACCCGACGATCCGACGCCTGCTGTGGGGGGTCCGCGGCTTTCCCACAGCGGGATATACACCGACAACGCGCTGGAGAAGCGTGACGACGTGCTCATCTTTGCCAGTGCGCCGCTGGCAAGCGACGTCGAGATGCTCGGCCGGTGCTCTGTCGAGCTCGCGCACTCGAGCGGTCCCCACGCCGACTTGTTCGTCCGCATCAGTGACGTGCACGCCAACGGCACGTCGCGGTACGTGACGGAGACGTACCGACGTCTCGACCCTGATCGTCTGCCCGGCGACGCGGTCCGCATCGACTTCCCTGACTGTGCGCATCGGTTCAAAACGGGCCACTCCGTGCGACTTATCATCGCGGGCGGGAACTATCCTCATTACTTGTACAATACGGGCACCGGCGACGCTGCGTCCGCCAAGCCCGTCACGCATTTCATACACCACGCCGAGGACCGCATCTCCAAGCTGACTCTGCCAGTGGTAACCTGAACGTCGAAGCAGATTAATCGGTTCTGGGCTTCGCGTACCCGTGTGGCGCGGATGATTGTGGTATATAATGAGTGCCTCATAAGCAACTGGGCGAGAAGGAGGAGGGCTGACGACGAGGCGTGCGCGTGTGCCCCGGGTGATTGTGGTATATAGTGAGTCTCATAAGCAGCTGGACAAAAAGGAATGAGGAAAAGTATCGGGACAGGCATCCAGTTGATCTGAAGCAGGGATTCAGGTTCGGACAACTTGGCAGGACCGGCGATTCCGCATTTCCCCATGCCTCATGCGTGCATGGCATTTTCGAGCCCCAGGCTGCACCGCCGGCTCCAGCTTGGCTATTCATTGTAGTTTTTATTCTCTATTCTCTCTACCAGCTTCTGTCTACCAGGATTTATAGTCATCTATTCTACCCACCTCTTGACAGAATGTAGAACGCAATCCTGAAACCATGTCCAGGCCCGCAGAGTCCCTTGATACGGAAACACTACGCGGTCAATCTCCGTGTCTATCAACAAAGCCCCTTCGGCCGCAGTTGTGAGGAGCGACCGACTTGCCGAGTGCCGTTGAACCAAATCATCAACGCTAGGCGCAGAATGCTCATTACAAATCTTTGTTTCTATCCTGTCTCTCCTATTCCCCGGCTACTGAGCCTTCATGGAAATAGGCTTCGTACCAAGACCGTTCTGGTTGCGGAAAAACAAGACACCTTTGCCTGCGCCCTGGGCCTCTGCGCTGGGCTCGACCCATTGGCACCAGCGGGCACTCAGCCAGAGGGCGCGGAGGAAGCCCCACGGACCGTCCTTGGTGTCGGAGCGGTAGTGCTTGCCCATGATGGGCCTGATGGCGTCTGAAGCCTCGTCGGCATTGTAGAATGGGATTGAGCTGACGTAATGGTGAAGCACATGAGTCTCGATGATGCCATGCAGCAGATGTCGGCCGACGAAGCCCATTTCACGATCGATGGTCGCAGCAGCTCCACGAACAAAGTTCCACTCCTCAGCGGTGTAGTGAGGCAGAGTCGGATCGGTGTGCTGAAGGAATGTGATGGCGACTTTTGGTCATGTTAGTGATGGGCTTCCGGGCCTTCGAAAAGAACCAAGAGAGCATGGTCGCACTCACCAAGCCAGTGGTTTACCCAGAGATAGGGAATGAAGTACCAGACAGCCATGTTCGCCCAGCCAAAGGTGTTGCCGAGATAAGTCAGGGCGCTCAGGGCGATGGCCAGACCTATATCAGAGAGAACGATATATTTGGCGTGCTTATTATCAAAGATGGGACTGCTGGGGTCAAAGTGGTTCACGCTGCCACCAAAACCATTCTTCTTTCCCTTGCCGCGGCCTTCCCGCTGACGTTCATGGAAATTGTGGCCAGTGACATTGGTCATCAGATAGTTGGGCCAGCCAATTGTCTGCTGAGCAAGGAGGTGCAGGGCGGTGTATATGGGAGTCTCCTCACAAAGCTCGCCGAGTTCCTCTACCATACGTCCAACGCGTGTTGCCTGCTGCTGGCGAGTTCGGGGGAGGAAGACCATGTCGCGTTCCATGTGACCGGTCGCTTTGTGGTGAGCGCTGTGTGAGAATTTCCAGCTGAAATAAGGGACCAGCAGCGACGAATGGAGGACCCAACCTGTCAGGTCGTTGATGAAGGTGGAATCGGAAAAGGCGCCATGTCCGCACTCGTGGGCAATGACCCACAGGCCGGTTCCAAATAGTCCCTGCAAGACAGTATAGAGACCCCAAAGGACAGTTCGCACAATGGTTGACGGCACCGTCTCGGGCGTCACGAAATTATGGAAGAGATAAAAGGTGCTGGCGAGGCAGACAATATCTCGTAAGATGTATCCGTAACCCCTGACGGCCGAGCGCTTGTAGCAGTGCTTTGGAATAGCGTCTCGGATGTCCTTGATGGTGAAGTCGGGGGGAGTGAAGGGGTTTCCATAGGTGTCGAGGAGACCAGCATAAGGGTCATTATTCTTCTCGTTGACGTCGAGATCCGAGAGAGACGACAAGGACGTCGATGAAGCCGATGGTCGAGGAGAGTCAGCAGGGGATACAGCTGCTGAAGATTCAGAATCGAAGACGGTCGTGGTGGTTGCAGTGCGCCGTAGAACCGAATGCTTCGGAAGAGCAGAAGTAGCCGAGGCCATCTTGGCAGATCGGGGAAGGAAAAAGAGATGTGAAATGGAAACCACAACAAGCTGCGAGGAAACAAATCGAGAAACTGAGGTCAGCAATTGGCAATTGACTGCAGAGAAATCAGAATGGTTCATACAATGATTGATCGGAGACAGATTTGCAGACCTTTTGAGAACTGACAGCAGGCAACAGGTGATAATAATTATGTTCTCGAATTCTTTTTGTTGGGGCTGCAGGGTGCTGTGGGCCAAAGAGACTGGCGTGGGGGGGAACGCGAGGGGGGGGGTTCAAGAGGATGAGGCAAAAAAGGAAATGCAAGAGCTGGAGACAAGGGCTGTCCGAACAGGAACGGGGGCGCAAAGTAAAAAAACAGACCAATTGCAGCGGAGGGTAATAAGCTCAGGCCAGTAGAGCTGGGCAGCCGTGAAACGTGGGCAGTCTGTACCGTTAAAAGGAGCCAGGGTCGGCCGAGAGTCAGAAGGAACCAAAAAAAAAAAAAATAGGGGTTCAGACCGCGTTCGTGATTTGCCGATTTCTGAAATTGGATGTGGACGACGGGCTACGTCCTCAAAGACTTTCGTGGACAACGCGCACACCGGCAGAAAAGAAATCGGCCTCGGAGAAGGCTTGGTCAGTGAAACAGATGCCAAACCATCACAGCTTTGCCTAGCAAACTATGGATTTGCCATTCAATGCGTTCGCCTTTTTGCATTGCCGTGGCCATTGACTCGTGCCCACGCACTTGGGATAATGTTAAAACCGGGCTCCTTGGTGGCGAGAGCGGAGTGGCGTCATCAATCGGTCAGAGCCGCCTCTGCTCTTACTGTAAGCATGTGGCCTGCATGTACCTCACCGTTCCGGGAGTGCACCGACGCTACTCATCAGAAGCAACAAGATACGCGGAGTGTAGGAAAAAGGGCTGGGCGCAGATGAGGCGCGGCATGCGTGCCAGTGTACAGTCGAGCTTGGTGCACGGCAGTGTGGCCACAGGTCTACATACCTACTTTTGATTGACCCACCTGCACGCAACACACCCATCATCTGTCACATCTGCAATGCCACATGCATTCTCAGTCAGCCGGCGGCGACACGCCAATAATGCCAATCGTAATGCCTCGGGCACAGGCCGCCAGCCGTGTTGCCCGTCAGCATGTGGTATGTAGCGTAGCATACACACCTACGGACAAGGCAGTTCTTCTAGATTCACCTTATCATTGACGTGCACACACAATTTTGCTACTTTGTTTTTTTCTTGGCTAGAACCGCCCTGCGCTTCATTTTCCCCTTTTCGCGTTGGAGGCGCTTGGGGGCTGCGCCCATGGAGGGAAGGAGATACTATTTCATAATTATTTTATAACAAAATGAGTGACAACTCTGCGCTGATTGGCTTCGCGAGAGGAGCCCCGCCCTAGAACGCTTTTTTTTTTCCCGCTTGTACCCTTTTCATCCCTCCTGCCTCTTTCCCAGAAGATGGCTAGTCCGCTTCTGATTTTCTTCTCTTTCTTTTTTTCCATCCCATCCGAGCTGTTCAAAACGCATGTGTATTCCTTCACCGCCGTTGAACCTATAGTAGACGAGGCTTCCAGCAATCGGTTACGACTTGACGCAGCTTGAGCTGTAGCCTGCCTCTACCGCTACACAAAGCTTGCAGTGCTGCTCTTTTTGGGAGAACAGACAGAGAAGATATGGTTTGGCTATTGCCGCAACCCACTTAACAAGCGCCGGATGCACCAGGCACCACCCATCTATTCCGTACGCCATACAAGATGTGTACATCAGTGGGTTCTCTACCTAGCGTGGGAGCGAGCCCACCTTCATGTGAAGTTGGCCACCGCCATCAGAGCTTTTTGATCGCAACGTATGTAAGGGGCAACGGCGTGAGACCAGCCAAGTCGAGTGCCACACGCTTCGACGACTGTTTGCAGAAGTTGGCCAACGTAGAACAAGGCCGCTGGCAACATCTCCCAAAGGCACATCCTCAAGACCCCCCAGCTTTCAATCACCCTTTGCTTGCCTCAATGTCGACTGTCTCTCCCAAAAGTGCCAGGGGCCCGAGGATCGGAGCGATGAGGCTGGTCGTGGCAAATTTGTGCGCCGCGGCGGGACCTCAAACTGAGCTTGCGCACAAATCAACATGCCAGAGATGTGAATGCAGATGCAGTCAGTGGCTCAGGTAGGTCGGCTTTATCGGTCTGCCGCAACGCTACCGAATCCTAAACAGAGCAGCATCAAAGCTATTCTTCCGTAATCGACCACTTTGAATAGTTTGCAAGAATAACTGGGCACACTGCATGACATGAACATCTTTCGTACCAATGCCGCTGTTCGCCACCTGGAGGGAGAAGGAAGTCTATTGCATGTACAGAACGACTGCATGTGCACACACGCATATGCCTCAATTGATCAACGAACGACCAGCCCGAGTACTTCCTGCGTCTACTATCGGGGCCCTTCGTGTTCCGTGCCAGGATCAGATAACCTAAAGGGGGCCTCACTGGTGGTCCCGCAATTACGGGAAGATCCCTGCCCCCGATCAGACCTGCTCACGGGATAAGCTTGGCCCGACCATTTGGACCTTGGGAAGCATCGTGCCATAAGCAATACAAAGGCTCCGTGCGTGAAAGTCTCACATCGTTTGCGGAGAAAAGTGCGGAACGACCGCTCCACGATATGTGGACGCGGGCGATGAAGGGTCTGAAGCTCACCGCTTGAGCCATGCATAAACTCGCCCGTTATGCTCACAGAAGAGCGTTGTATCGACGCTCCAGAATACGTACTCGTAGCGTTCACTGTGTCACCCTGGGGGGTTTCTAGCGATATGTTTCTAACTATATTCGGAAAAAAAAAAAAAAGGAAAGGAAAGTAAAGTTAAAGAAAAGAAAAGAAAACAGCTGCCTATCCCTTTGTTCACATGCTTGCTCATGAGGCCTCGTTGCGAATCTGGCTCCCCGGGCCGCCCGACATCGTTCGAGCGTTCCAGGCACACCGATGACATCGTACGTAGCACACGCGGGTCATTGCCGGGTTTTTCTGTTGGGAAATTTGTTGGGTTTCTTGGTACGCTTAGGGTCAGAACATGCCCGCGTTACTTCCATCGAATTATGTAGTTCAGCCGGCTCCTGATTGGTCAGGGAGATAGACGTCCGAGGGCATCTTCAAAGCCTTGCGGCCGTTTCATTGTAAGTGCGTCCAAGTCCGTATGTTTTGCTCCTGTAGACCCACGATAGCGGTTGCAGCCTGTGCGGCTTGTTGGCCAAGTGAAGCGTTCGCCGAGAAAATTCTGAACGCTATCGCCCATTCAAAGCTAATGCAAATCGCGGGCTTATCGTGCTGATAGGAGGAGAATTCCTCAGTTGCAATCTAGCCCCACGTCATCGGGAGCATTCCGCGTCTTTCACCTTCTGGAGGTCAAGAACGGCTTAGTTCAATCTTGTTGCTGTGCGTGGCGGCCACCGAGATCCCGAGGTTCGGCTCAGATGCTTCTGTTCCGTTTGTCCATCGGATAGCTCTGTGATTCTTGATTTTAGCCAACGGCTCGACACCGGTGCCCGCGCGTCTGACCCGAGACGGGCCAGGTGTCCGATAGAGTTGAAATAGTCCCGCCATTATTCCGCAACGTGACCCTTTTACAATAACGCGCGGGCAGTCATGTCCCGTGGCCTAATCGTGTCAATTGTAGTATAGTCTGACATTACTTCTCTGTGACGTTGTCATAGTCGGTCATGTGTGATCTGCGAATGCCGTAAGCGCCAGCCTTCTGCAAGCCCGCCCTTCTCAGCACATTGATACTCTTTGGAAGATACTCTTCGGAGTATCAATGTGCAAGGCCGGGCTACGTCGGGTCAGGATGATGTTGGACTCAATGAGGTGATAGCTTCCGCCGCTATTGCATGAGCCCCAGCAATGTCACAAATGGCAAAGGCGAGGCGGCTAGTGCTTAGATGGATGACCTCGAGCCGCGAAATCGTGACGTGTACAGCCCTCGTGAACCTTTGTGTTCACTGCTTCGCTTCAAGCTCATGGCAAGCCCATCTTTTGCAGAAGTGGCTTTCAGTAAGATCTAGTATCGGCAGAAAGCACGACGACCAACAGTCGACAGTGCTGTCCTCTCTCTTTAGCGCAGTGAACGCGCAAACCCTGCGAGGAGAATTGAGGGCAATTTTCTCAAGCGAATACTTCAAACCACCGAAGCTATCTAGAGGCTCACAGATCGCCCGGCCGCGAACAGCAGAGGCTGTATGGCATGGGCAAGCCATATTTCGCATTCGCTGATGAGAGCGAATCCTCATACAGGTGTCCGCTACCAGGGAATCATCCTACCCTCGCTGTTTACGACTTCTCTGAGCCTCGCCGGCATGTACTCAACCCACATGTTCACCCTGTCCTGCGGCACGACGACCTCGCTCCACGCCCTCCTGGCCACAGCCCTCAACGTTGCCTCATCCCAATCCGTGACCGGCTCCTCCATCTTCCACCGCTTGCTAGGCGGCCAGAGCGAGTCCAGCGGCGACAAGTCAGGGCAGTCACCGCAGTTGAAGTGGTACTGTAGCCCAACGGCGTCTTTCCATTCCTGCACCGGATTCGTTTTACTGAGGCCCCCGTGCGCAAAGGCTTCAAAGTCCTCGTGGAGCGTAAAAGGTTGCGAGCCGCCGTTCGACGGTCCCAACCATGTCTTGACGACCTTGTGCAGAATCTTGTCTCTGTAGTCATCCATGCTCAGCAGCCCCGTTGAGTGGGGATGCGTCGCGTCGTCGTAAAACACCAGATCGCTCTTGAAGCCGTACCCAACGGCCGCCCACGCGTGCACCCTCCTCACGTCCCGCGCCCACTTCTCCACGGTTGGGCAAGCCTCGCACGGCGGGCAGAAATTCTCGCCAAGCCGCGGTAGCACCCTCATCGCGCCGTCCAGCCCGAAGCCGAAATGCAGCTCGTAGCTGAAACGCACGCTCTTCCAGTCATCCGCACTGGGCATCGTCTCGAGCATCTTCCTCGCCCACTCGACTCGTTTCTCTCGAGCTTTGATGTTGACCGAGCTCCGACCACACCCGATACACCTCCTGTAGCCCAGTGTGCCCATGGTCCTGTGCAGCGTCCTTTTGGTGACTGCAATGCCCAGTCCAGCATGTCTCGCCAAGCCCTGCCAGTTGAGACTCACGTCCTCAAATGCCGTGTCCCAGAGCACGTTCTCCATCTTTTGCTGGTCCTCGTCCGAGATTTTGGACGGCCGGCCACGCCTCTCCTCCCACTCAGGGTCATTACGCAACGAGCTCGGCGTGTTTATGGCCGCATAGCCTTGAGAGCGCGTCAGCTCGAAATGCTTGAATATGGCCGTCTTGTTCACCGGGAGGCCCTGGGACTCAAGATAGCTGATGGTTCCCCGAACCAGAGCCTTTTTAGTATCGCCATGCCGGCAATTCAGGACCATGCTGGAGCAGCCCCAGTTATGAAGCAGACTTGTAATAAAGAGGAGCTTCAGCGGCTATTTGCCGGCTCACCTGCTGTGAGAAGACGTTCCGAGGCGCGTATAAGTGAATTCTGCTGAAGAGGATCCCATGTCTGACAAAATTCCTGAAGGCTTGTTTTTGTCTGCCCACGGCCCCAACCGCCAAGATAGTCACGTGATCGACCGCACTTACAATTGATCCAGTCGCGTGAGACTCTGTCCCGGACAAAGTCAAGTACGGGAATTGTGAATGGCACGTACCTGGGAGCAGCCTCCAGAGACCTGAGACGTCCTCCTCTTTACTCTAATGATGCAGTAGCTCAAATGTCAGCCAGTCATGGTATGAGAGGGAAAGCAGTGGAAGTTTCAAAGTATTGGACAGTAGACATTAATACGTGGGTTATCCAACCACTATCCTCTGGACCTATGCTGGCAGCTGGCCTTCGCCTGCTGACAATGGGTAAAGACAATTTGCTCTTACCCTCGAGAATTTGCGCCCGTCCCATCCAGCCCATTCCATCCAGCATCCACGGTCTGCTGATGATTCCTTCCTGAAGACACGGTACTTCTCCACATCCTTTGCCCGAAGAACCGCTGTGCTCCTTTATTCGGCCCTGTTTTACTCCAGGAAATGCTTTGAGATGGAGCCACGAAGTCCCAAACGAAAACGCTTCAACACGACTCGCAACATCGTTCTTCCCCCTTCTATGTTTGACAAATCATTGCTCATTAAGATTAGATCAACAGAGTGCTGGCGCTAGCCGTTGATCATTTGACGTGGCCGACAAGGCAGAGACGCCTGCCCGCGGGCCAAAAAACGCTCCTCAAACTATTCTCACTGTCCGCTCAAGCCTTGCCAGCTTCTCGGACCGCGTTCATAAAGTGATCTTCGGCGCCAGCTTCCCCTGCTGGCTGCAACACGAACCGGGAATTTTGCTGCGACATTACGTTCGCTACCTCCTCGGCACTTTTGCTACCGAGCAATGCCATTTCGCGAGAAAGCAGCAAAGCGGCAGCAGCCCGAATCAGTACTCCATCACCTTCAAAGACGTAGACATCCCATAATCTGGCTGCCTCGTCAATAGACAAGTGGCTCGTGAACATGCTCAGGAACATGTCACTCAAATACATCTCCGGGTTCACATCGTCGAAAGTTTTGATGAGGTGGTCATGCAGCGGTCGGGATTTGTGTAAGAGTGTCTGCATGACCAGGTTGTAAGCAGACATCTGAGCGGTTTCGTCGGCAGTGAAGAAAGACAACGGCAGAGGTCGGTTTAGAACGTTGGCGAGAGCAATGAATGCCGTCTCTGGACTCGGCAAGTTTAGGAGGAGCAGAGCAGCAATTGTCTGGTAGCCAAAGTCAGTGATATGCGTCTCCGGAGTTGACGAGTTCAGCCCTTACATTGCAGCCCGAGATGTACCCAATGTCGTTTCTGTACATGGCGTACGCACTGAGAATATCAATAAGCGCTTGGTTGAGAGGACCGGCCACTTGGAAGATACGCAGGTCCGTCCAGGTATGTTCATTCGTATCTCTGCGGATGAGGTCGAACCATTTAGCCCGTCTCGTGTCTTCGGCGTCCGCTCTGCCGGAGCGGACTCGGTCTTCGAGATCGCGCGCTCGGGCCAGAGCAGTTTTGAAGGTTGCTTCTGTCAAGCCCAGCTCGTTCCCAATGGCTCTTGACCACACAACACCACGACTTCGCGAAGGAACGCCACGCCACCACATGCCTCTGGCGCGTCTTTCGTTAATAGCATCGTTCCACCTCGGGATGATGCTGTTCTCCCAAATATACATTAATTGATCGGCAGTGGTATCCTTACAAACGGCTCTCGAAATTTTGGCTGCCTCGCGCCTTTCGTCCGCTTTCGCACTCGCGACCATCATTTTTTGATATTCACGCAAATGACGGCGCTCTTCTGCAGGATCTTTTGGAGGCAGCCAGGATGGTCGAGTGCGACTCAATACTGCTTCTTTCTCCTTGGAAATTGGTAGAGGGTCCACCATGACATTAGTCCTCCGTAGTGGTGGCAGCTCTGGTGTTGATGACTTGACCCGCTCCCTCTTCTCATACATCTTATTACTAGTCGATCGAGACGATGTCCACGTATTGGGTCTGACAGCTCCAGGCGGTCTTTTGAAATGAATGTCTTCTGTTTCATCGGCATGCTCCTCAAGCTTTTCGGTCAAAGCTTTGGCCTCGGCATTGAGACTCGCCAGAGCCAGATTCCAGCCGTTGGCTCGCGTTTTTATTGGGCTGAGAGGCTGTTTTTCTCCGCCATCTGATTTCCATGACGGAGATCGTAGGGAGCCCTGCGCCTGAGCCACAGGAGGTGTACCATTTCCAATACTACGCTGTCGTTCCTTGGGCGTAGAATCTGGCGGAGGCGACACAGAGGGAGCGCGGCTTGGAGGCCGTTCGTGGGCCGGTCGAGGCGAGATGGGGACATTGTCGAGAACAATGCCATCGGGAATATCGTCGCCGTCGTCCTCGTCGCATTCGTGCTCGAGTTCTTGCAGGCTTTTGCGGCGGCCAGCTGTTGATTGCCAGCTCTCCCGTCTTGGTCGTGGCTTAGTCTGTACATTCAGATCTCGGACGTTCAAAGAGAGACCAGGGCTGACACTACGGTTTCGTGATGGAATCGGAAGAGAAGTGGTTGAATGACCCCTGTTCAGAGACAGGAGTCGCGGATCCGTTAGGCCGGCAACATTTGTGCTTCTCGGATTGGCGCTGTACACACTATTATGCAGGTTTTGGAACGATCGTCGAGGCTTCGGTGCTCCCTTTCCTCCCGCCAAATGGCGACCAACCGGAATTACTAGAGGGCTCGGCCCGGGGCGAAGAGTGATCCTTGGCGTCGTCTTCTCGTCATCCAGACCAATATCTTCGAAATGACTTACGTCGGCCAAGACACTGCCGTCATCACTGTTCAGCGAATGAAAAGATGAAGATTTAGAGCTTTTGGACGCGGTCATCCCCGGGGGTGAGCCAGGACTCGGAAATATATTGCTGACAAGTGGACCGCGAAGCATATCTGCATCGCCAGCCACTGATTGGACGTGACCAGACCAACTTGGAATAGGCGTTGATGATGACTGGTAGGGCTAGGGGCGCAACAGTGATGTTCGCCTACAGCCTCGGGCAGTGAAGGGGGATCAGAGGACGTTCCACGGCAAACAAGTAGATTTCCGCAGTCCAATCCTACCCAGGCCCGAGGATTGACGGTGTTGGCGGCCGAGAGCTCTGCCGTGCCGATCGTAAATTAAGGGTCGCGCTCTATGTCGCCCAGATCGCTGGTTGCCGGAACGCGGGGAGGGGGAATATCAAAGGTTGTCGAGACGCGAGACGGTGAGAGGCGACGGGGCTGAGGGCATGAACGAAGGAGGGTTTCGGATGGTATCATGCATTCAAAGAATAAGGCGACAAGCAAGCGAATGGCAGAGTGCGATTCTCAACGAAAGGAAAACGACGAAGAATAAAAGAAGCAAATGAAGGTGGTTTCGTCTGAAGGAGCGGGAGGGGTAGGGGGCTAAACGGGAGAAAAATTCAACGCATGCTGCAGGATGTGTGTGTCGATGACGAGAGGGAGGGAGATAGTCGTCTTGGGCACGGCATCTTACCGCAGGCAAGTACATAAGCGGCGGAGTGATCGGTCCATGGTGACAGGAAGTGTGGGCTGTCTAATCTCGCCTTGCGTTGGCCATTGTGGTGCCTCTGCCTGCCCTGCCTGCCTTCCTGCACCCACCTGCACCCACCTGCTCATCTGCCCTCCTTCCTGCTGCAACGCAACACACCAGAACGGATGTCGGTCAAATTCGATTGAAATTTCCTTCGTTCCCTTCCTGCCAATGTTCTCCCGGCGCCCTTCTCCATTGCTCCCCTTCTCCGCCCTGCGCTCTTAATCTTTCCCAATCGAAGAGGAGGTGTGGCCCGAGTCCTGGTTGGGTGCCGTGCGCTGCCTTGTTTGTTATTTTAGTTCCAAGCCAATTCTCAGCCAGGAGCCAGTCATAATCGTTCTGATCCGCCGCAGCGCAGGGATGTCTCGAATGACAAGGTACTACAGAGCCCGCGAGGCCCGGGCTAAGGACATTGACTAAACCCGCTGGCGCCGACGCATGTACAGGTTGCAATGCCTTTGATGGCAGTAATTTGCCATGAACCACCAGCTTAATTTGGGGGCGGGCAGCAGCAAAAAGACCAACAACCACGACGGCTGTCCGTCTGACGGGGCAAGCAAGCCATGGCATGCGGACACGACCCGGTTCGATGTCGCCAAAACTCGCCTCGTTCATCCGCAAGATTTTCGCGTTTCTAAGCTTGCAGCACCACCGCTTGGTTCTCGATTGGAGCTCGCAGTCGGTGATGCCGCCGTTCCGGTCTGCGAATTGAGCCTCGTTTCCCTATAAGCCTGCCCAGCTCGAGCTTGAAGAAAATAATCCCTCGGAACTGCAACGTAGCACCTGCATCGTGTTTGCAAAGACGAATCGACCGTAGTGAGAGACGAAGCAGTGAGCTTCCAAGCATTCAAAGCCCATGAAATTGTTCCATCTATACCGATTTTGAACATATCTACCTACCTACTCCGTCCATTAACGCAATCAAATCGCCTGAGCTCGAAATTACAAGTCAGTCGCTCCGGATGATAACAATCAATCAGCCCCATACAGATCGGAAGGTGTCTATGGGTGGCTGTTAGAGTGAAGCATCACTCCTCGGTGTCACACGTGTACCTGATCTATCCCATTTTCGAATGAGACCGTCCCGCCACCCGTCCCGCAAACAATCCACTAGCAGCTTGCACTGACCTGGCCAGTCAGCTCTAGCCGCTGGCGCTTTTCCACTGGACAATGGCCGGGCGGCTGGGCCCCTGAATTTCCACCAGGATCAGGGGCCGTCGGGCCAAGCATGGAAACTCATCAAGTTGTGCGCTCCCAGAAACCCCGGCCACTCAGGCAGCACTGTACATGTACGGATATTTATTGCAGCCGTTAGACCTTGTTGGCTCAAGCAATTAGCCGCCCCGTTCCAGGCAAGACCGCCGAGCCCTCCTCGATCGTCCAAAAGTTGTCTTGACAGAACGAAAAGGAAAGCAAAGCAAATCTCGACCGGTTTCGCCTGTCGAAGCAAAGGGGTGGCAGGCGAACAATTCAATCTCTAACCTTTACGTTCCATGACCGTTGGTTGCGGCGTTGAAATCCGCCGCACTACTAGTGCTTTTATCCGGCGTTACGAAGTCACCTCATGCACTTGGGGCGTCGGAGAGAGCAATCCCCTTCTCCATTACTGTTACCGCAAGACGGGGTCGGCGCTGTCGAGGACTTCCATGATCTTTTTCCTTTTTTTTTTTTTCCACTTTATCAAGCTTTTTTACTTGGATCGGAACGGTTACTACGATCAGACGCTACCAGCTCCGGAGATATTGCAGTGTATGGAGTAGCGCTCCGATGTAAACAGAGTGGATCCGCCCAGCATCTCGATCCGTGCTCCCCTAGGTCTTTCTGCTCGGACCGTCCAGACGATGGCCAGAAGGGATGATATCGCAGTGTGGTAAGACATGTTGGCTGCACATCATGCAAATACATATCAAACGATAAGGCTACATCCCCTTACAGCCCTTCTGTCACATGCGTGCCGGTGATGTGTGCGGCACGCAAAGAGGAAGTTAGTTTGGACAGCCGCGATTATGAGCTGCGCCGAAGACACCAAGTTGGAAAATCACCAGCATACATGCGCACGGTCAACATTGTGTCGTTATTTGAGCACCATTTATGCCGAGCCAGGTTCGCATTTTCTTTCAACAATGGTCAATGATTTCTACAGACAAAGAGAATTCATCTATTGAACCAAATGAAACGAAACGATTATTCTTCGCGTCCCCAACGCCCTGGAGGTTCACTTTCGACTTTTGTTGCCGGGGGTCTTTCATCATCGACGTGGTTTTATTGCTAGCTTTCAGCTCTGCGGGATATTGTTAGACTTTGGCTGCTTCGAAGGGGGGAAAGAACAATCTTTCTTCCTCCTTCCTGGTCCAGCCCGGACCTGTTACACTCAAACGTCCATCGAATTCTACATTCGCTCACGCCTTCGGGGCGCAGCTCGTATGATATCGTCAACCCGGAGAAGGAGCTGCTTTGGTCAGATCACATGACTTTGGCTGTCTGGTAATAATGTAAAGCTTACCTCGGCTGCTTCGCTTGCTGACGAAACGACGGCGCGCTTCAGCTTGTAGCTCTCAATAACTCCCAAATCCCGCATGTCAACGACACCACCACCTGGAGTCATGAGGTCGAGCCCGTAAGTGGTCAGGCCGTCGTAGATCGCCTTTCGAAGTCTTGCAACCAGATCACCAGAGTCGAGCCCAGCGTTATCGGCCAATATTGTGGGAAGTTGCCGCAGGGCGACTGCGAAGCTCGAAACTGCCAACTGCTTCTTGCCCTCGACGCGGGTTGCGGCAGCCTCGATCGCCTTGGCCATGACCATTTCTGCACAGCCACCACCGAGAGTTGTCCTGGGTTCAATGACTGTTTGAGACAAGACAGCCAACGCGTCGTGCAAGCTACGTTCCGCTTCGTCTAGTAGCTGATCCGTCGCGCCTCTCAAAACGATAGTGCATGCCTCTCCAGCCGATACGCCAGAAAATTTGATCAACGTATCCTCCCCGATGATGACTTCCTCAATCAAATCGCAATGTCCAAGCTTGACCTGCTCGGGGTGGTCGAATGTCGACGCAATTTCGCCACCAGTGACTAAGGCAAGTCGTTCAATGCCATCAAAGTCGGCGTGCTCAATGGACATGATCCCAGCATCGGTGAATAATTGCTCGGGCCAATTGTAAATAAGTTGGCGATTGATAAAACAATTGATGCCATGGGCTTTGATTTTTTCCACCTTGGCCTTCATTTTATCCTTCTCGGCTTTTTCAAGCTCCGCCAGCTTGCTTGTCGCACCGACCTTCATTCTCGCGCCGAAAATTTTAACCTTGTCTGTGTCCATCGACGTATTGGCCACCAATATCTTGGCCTTCTCCAGTCTCTTGGGCTGATTGACACCAATCTTCTTGTCCAGGATGAAGCCTTCATCAAGATGAGACTCACAGAGCCTGCCACCACTCTTCTTGATAATCTGAATGTGACTTAGGTCGGATGACTTCTTCAAACGGAGAACAGCATCGCAAGCAAGCGTAGCAAAGTGATCTCTGTCTTGGGCTAAGACTTTTGAGCTGAGGGTTGTCCGTGCGATAGAAAGAAGGTCCTTGCGAAAGGCTTCGGGATTCTTGCTGTGATCTACAGCTGACTCCTCCAAGGCCTTTAAAGCAGCCTGGCTGGCTATTCGGTAGCCCTCGATGATAGTTTGAGGGTGAATCTTCTTATCAACCAATTTTTCGGCCTCTCTTAAGAGTTCTGCTGCCAGAATTGCCACAGATGTTGTTCCATCGCCGACTTCGTCATCTTGGACTTTCGATATGTTGACTAAAACTTTAGCAGCAGCGTTGTCAAGTGCGATCGACTTCAGGATGGTGGCACCATCGTTCGTCACCATGATCTCGCCTGTTGATCTGCGATATGACAAATCATCAATTCAGAATGTCTTTGCACAGAGATCGGGGCAGACTGAAGCTGAGAACGTACGCAGACTGCAAGATCTTGTCCATCCCCTTGGGACCTAGGGTGCTCTTGACCAAATCGCCGACGGCAATGGCACCAACGAATGCGGCAAGACGCGCATTTTCGCCCTTCTCCTCTGTGGTACCTTCTTCGAAAATTTGTGTTGGTAGAAAAGACTGCCCGGAATAGTCGCGATGAGTTCTCGTCAGCATATCCATTTCCGTATGTGTGTAGCTTAAGGCTCGGAGCGAGAACGTACCATGGCAGGCTAATTGACGTCGCGAGGCGACAACACCGGAGTAAAAATCAGAGACCTTATTGGAGTTGACTAGTTGGTCGGTGGCCGACTTCCTCGCGCTGGTAATCAACTTTTTTTTTCTCCGGCGAAGCTCCCTCCCTGTATGTTAAGAGGCTACACCTCCCAGACAATGCGGCTTAACACGCCAGCCCACCGCTAAACTGCAAGCCCAATGACCCCGCCAGGCTGATAGCTGCACGTGACTAGCCCCTCCACTACAACTCGGGTAGGAATATTACTTCTCCGCCGCACACTTTGCGGCAGCTTAACACCAAATTTGAGACAGTCCGAAAGTTCGTCATATCTAACAGCTAGATTTCGACAAATTTGCCGAACTGTCCACTGACCTTATTGCAACTGGCTTCAGGAGGACCCGCGTGTCTCTGGAAATCTTAAAATCGCCATCGTCAGGGTAGACTCGATCTCTCGAACGGAACACGAGAACACTACACAGATTCAGCTCACTTTGACGCGCTCTTGTTGCTGCCAGGGCGGGGCACTCTTCTTGCGCCCTTTTCCGAGGAGGAAAATTCAGCATCATGGCTCCTTCTTTCGATCACCTTCGCGAGGCTGATCTCGATGACGATGAGTTCAACGAGGAAGATATCGACATCTCCGATTTACGCGAGAAATTCGAGGTTCAACTCGAACAAGGCTATGATGCATTCGTCGTGGTTGATGGGCTGCCCAAGGTCAACGAGGAGCAAAAACCTAAGCTCATCAAATTTTTGTTGAAGAAGCTCAATACTGTCGGAAGAACGAGAGAAGATCAGATTCATATGCCGATGGATGAAAATGGCGATTCGTTGAGGTGAGCCGTCTAGTGACGACTAGCATCGCGACTTCGCGCTAAAACTTGTTATAAACTAATTCCGTGAGAACAGGTTTGCGTTTGTTGAATACTCGTCGCCTGCGGAGGCTGCAGCTGCCACCAGACAGCTAGACCTAGTACCTCTTGACAAGAAACACACCATGCGTGTCAACAAACTGACTGATATCGAACGATATGGCGGTGAGGGCCGCGTTGACGAAAATTATCAGCCTCCTCATATCGACGAGTTCACGGAAAAGGAGCACCTCCGGTGGTTCATGAAAGACCCTTCCGGTCGTGGCCGGGATCAGTTTGTCATGTATCGCGGCGAAACCGTGGGCGTATTTTGGAATAACGAAAAGGATCAGCCCGAGAACATTGTCGATCGGCAACATTGGACAGAGACATTTTTGCAATGGTCGCCACTTGGCACCTACTTGACTTCCATCCATGCACAAGGTGTCCAGTTGTGGGGTGGTTCAACGTGGTCTCGCCAAGCACGATTTGCTCACCCATTTGTCAACCTTGTTGCCTTTTCCCCCACCGAAAGGTACATTGTGACGTGGTCAAATCGGCCCATCTCTATACCCGATAGCGGCCATCCCGCTCTGTCCATCGACGATGATGGCAAAAACTATGTTATTTGGGATATTGCGACCGGAACCCCTTTAAGGTCATTTGCCAACCTGGACGTTCCAAAGGGCGAGGAGGGCAAGCCCACGCCAAAGTTGCAGTGGCCTGCTTTCAAGTGGTCTGCAGATGATAGATTTGTCGCACGGTTAACCCAGGGCCAGTCTATTTCTGTCTACGAATTACCGCGCATGAACCTGCTGGACAAGACCAGTATCAAAATTGAAGGGGTCATGGATTTCGACTGGGCTCCTGCTACCCCGCAGCGCGAGGGCGTCAAGAGCTACGAACAGCTCTTCTGCTATTGGACTCCAGAAATTGGCAGCAATCCTGCCAAGGTCGGGTTGATGAGCATACCCTCAAAAGAGATAGTACGATCACTCAACCTGTTCAGCGTTAGCGACGCTAAGCTACATTGGCAATCCGAGGCTGCCTATCTTTGTGTGAAGGTTGACAGGCATTCCAAATCGAAGAAATCGCAAGCCACAACGCTGGAAATTTTCCGCATCAAGGAGAAGGGCGTGCCCGTTGAAGTCGTCGACACCATCAAAGACACCGTAGTCAACTTTGCCTGGGAGCCCAAGGGCGACAGGTTCGCAATCATCACGACTACGGAACCTGTCGGCGTCACGGCGGTCCCCCCAAAAACAGCGGTCTCGTTCTTCTGTCCTGAAAAGGTCAAAGGCCCCATCGCTGGCAATTTCAAGCACCTCAGAACATTTGAGAAGAAGAATAGCAATGCGATTTATTGGTCACCAAAAGGCAGATTCGTTGTCATTGCCACCATTGCCAATCAGCAAAGCTCTGACCTTGATTTTTTCGACTTGGATTTCGAGGGTGACAAGCCCGAGTCCGACAAGGACATGACCGCGAATCTGCAGCTGATGAATACTGCCGATCATTATGGTGTAACCGATGTGGAATGGGATCCTTCCGGTCGATTTGTTGCCACTTGGGCATCAGTGTGGAAGCACGCGGTACGATCCTGTCCCCGGGCCCTTTCCCCCAAACACAATCTATATCGCTGTTGACTAACGTGCTCAGATGGAAAATGGTTATCATATTTACGATTTCAAGGGTGAGGCTCTGCGAGAAGAGCCTATCGACAAATTCAAACAATTTCAGTGGCGACCACGACCTCCCACCTTGTTGAGCAAGGAGGAGCAGAAACAGGTGCGCAAGAATTTGCGTGAATACAGCCGCGTGTTTGAACAAGAGGACGCCGACCGCGGTGCCTCGGCCGACTTGGCGGTCGTTGAAGCACGTCGTCGTATGCTGGAAGAATGGTACAGCTGGCGTGCGGACGTGGAGGAGCAGATCCAGGAGGAGCGTGAAAGTCTTGGACTACCCCAAGACCCCCATGTCGCCTTGTTGGAAGCTAAGACCAAATCACTCCCTATTGGCGATGAGAAAGACCAAGTAATTGAGGAGATTGTGGAAGATGTTTTGGAGGAGAGCGAAGAGGTGTTGGCATAGTTGGCCTTGGACCAGAATTCCTCCTTCTTCGATCGGAGGAGTATTCGGCAAGGGGAAAGGGTTTTGTTTGTAGACTTGCATGGTGCAGTGGGTGCATTTCGGTACATTGACGAGCTGAAATCAGGTTTACAGAATAATTGATGAATTCTTCTTTAGCGAGCCTCCGCAGAATTCTTGCTCATCATAGCCCAGGTCAGGGAAGGAAGAGCTTTCTGGCTAAGCTTCTTCCTGCCACACTATTAAAGAATTCCATTGTCAGGCGCATTGCGGCATCTTTTCAGGTCTCTGATACGGACCAAGGAGGAACGTGATTCACAAACATGGTCAGCTGCCGTACCCCAGCCCATGTACCCCGTTCTTGTGCATAGCCCAGCCATGGCTGTAACTCGGGGTCGCTGTAGAGCACCGATGCCAGGCTGCAAAGTATCCTCTCTCAGTGGGGTCGTCCCCGAGAAATGGGGCGGGCAAACGGGTAAGAAACCTGTGGAAGCTTTCGCGAGATAAGGTGGGGCCCGGGAAGAAGCGAGCCAGTTAGCAACTTGCAGCGCTGTTGCAGGGCTCCCGCAAATTCTACAAGACAGCTCAAGACAGGTCGCAATCAGTGACTGATCCGGGGGAAATGCGAATGACTATAACTCAGAGGATCCAGACCTGCCATTTCAGGGATGTAGTGTCGCCCTCCGCGTCTGGATGAGATGCTGCTCGTCGGGGACTAAGCTGCCTTGCTTGGAACCCCCTCTTCTGCCTATAAACGCCCTATAAACGAAACAAGTAAGCCACAGAAAGCCCAGGGTAATTGCAGCGGCAAGAGCGAATACTACCTTGTAGGAAAGGAGCAGCTCGCAGGGCCAATTCGTGCGCAGACGCCAGGGTTTTGATATTTAAAACACGCCTTAACGTCGTTTCACTCGTGCCTCTGCGGTCCAGCATCAACAATCTACAATCTTGCTGGAGAGAAATTTCAGCCATACACAAATCGGCCGTCAAGTAATTCGTGTCCGATGACGGGGTTCAAGATTGTCTGTGATGATTACGTGCGTGCATCACGTCGCCACTCTCTCTTTCCGCCCGGCACAAGCGTAGGCGCATGGTTATGTGTGTGTGCGTGTGCGTGTGCGTGTGCGTGTGCATCTAGCCCTGAATAATGTGGCTCAGATTCGAGCGCCTCACCCGGAGAGGCGCTGCTTCCTTTGCGAATGCCAGATATTCAAGGAGCTGGAAAAACTGAGAAAGAAGAGGGGAGGAAGCTACAGTGATGATGTTTGTATTCAATGTCACAATGGCAAAGTAGTCTTTTCATGAGCTGACGAACCTCAATCGTCTTACAAAATTTTGGTCGTGGCAATGTCTTGGGATGCCCGCTGGCTCTTCACCCTAGCAGATTTGCTAGGGTGGGTTTCCAAGCAAGCCTTGTCTCACGCCACTACAACGCGCCGGCCTCAAACTCTGCGCCCGGTTACCTTGAAGACGACGAGGGTTTGATGTCCCCAATGCCCATGAATCGAATTTGTGAGAGGGTCTCGCGAGCCATGTAGGAGAAATCACAGGATCAAGTCAACTCTCGAGATGCCTGAGAACAGGATATTTACCAGACAGACAACCGAGAAAAGATGTTGTCAATCTGGAGTAGGATTTCTCCAATATGGAGAGGGGTGGGTAGCCAGGGTCTGATATTGTTGGTGCAGTGATACATACAGCCAGCCACACAAGAGTCGCAGAGTGGCCCAAGCCCAGGATTTCTTGGCCCTTGAGTCTCGGTTCCTTCTGGTCCCCTCCTGTCACGCAAGCGTATACGAGCTAGCCCTGACCTGGTTTCTCCCGGATTTCGCACTCTTCTCAGCGACAGACGCCCTCTTTCCTCGGAAACATGATTCCTGCATCAACGAATATCCCGCATCATCCTGATCTCAAGTAGCTTCGAGCGAAACTCTCTTCCCACTGCGCATCCCTTCGAAGCCCGTCCCAACGCTCAGCCCCGCAAGGTCCTGGGCGTCGTTCACCAGAGAATCGAACCTGAATTACCCTCCACGGCCGCATATTGAAACACCGAGACCTGGATCTGCTAGTCCGATTGCGACTCACAAAGAAAGTGTGAACAAAGCGGCGAGAGGAGTAATGGAAAACTCTCATACACTGCCTTGAATGCTTCCTTCGACAAAAACCTGGTCGAGGAAGGCGTCACAGCGGCCATCCTCCCTGGGGTTTTTCCATGCCACCGATCTAATTAAGTTTTATTCCTCGACATGCAGCGACGGACCCCGATTGACGGCCGGGTGTCCTTGCCGCAGAATTCGAAACTTTTGCTCGCATTTGCTGCCATCCTTCTCCCGTGGGCCCAAGTCGCCGACGGTCAACAGCAGCAACGCCAATCCTTGCAAAATATCGTTCAGTCTTTAATTCCGCAAGCTTCTGAAGGGACGCCTGATAATCCCGCCCGCCATGATCCAATAGCTGCGGCCGTTCTCGCCGGCCGCTCTCCCGTCCAATGGGAAGACGTCGATTTCGCTTCCAATAAATTTTCGAAAGCCGAGAGCAGGAGGTCATCCCCAAATGAGCAGCATGACTATCAGCGACAGCTACAGCATCAGCAGCATGCTCGGCGCAGCCCACATCAACATCCCACCAACAATTACCCTAGAGAACATAGCAACAAAAATCATCACCCTACCGATCACCTCATCGCTCCTGATGATCCGAGCGCCCTTGCAACTTTTGCTCCGGCCAAGTCCGTTCGAGCACCATCCTCCTCACGACATCAAAAGCTCAGTGGCTCCTCTGCTTCTGGTTTGACCTCGCCGCAGCATGCGCGGAGTCTGGAGGATTGGGAAGTAGAAGACTTTGTACTTCTGGCGACCGTCGATGGAGACCTCTTTGCCAATGACCGCAAGACGGGCAAAGAACTTTGGCATTTGCAGGTTGATCAACCCATGGTTGAGACCATTCATCACCGAACGAACAAATCCGTGCTTGATGAAGACTTCAGCCCTGTTGATCATTACATTTGGGCCATCGAACCCACGCGAGACGGCGGCGTGTATGTTTGGGTTCCCGAACGCGAAGCTCGCCCTCGTGCCACAGGTTTCTCAATGAAGGAGCTTGTTGAAGTACTGTCTCCTTATTCGGAAGAAGAAACGTCGATTGTTTACGTCGGTGACAAGAAGACAACTATGATGACGCTTGACGCCGCCACCGGACGTGTCATCAAATGGTTTGGAGCAGGTGGATCTCATGTCAACGAACCCGACAGTTGCCTCAAGCCAAACGCTCTCTTCGATAAGGAGTCTGAGGAGTGCAGTTCCATAGGCACTATCACACTGGGCAGGACGGAGTATACTGTCTCCATCAACAGGCTTGACGGCAAAGGTATAGCGACGTTGCGATACTCTGAATGGACCCCCAACAACCGCGATAGCGATCTTTTTCACCAATACCACGTCTCAAAGGACAGCAAGTATATCACGACCAGGCACGACGGCAAAGTGTATGCGTTTGACTATGGCGGACCGGATACTTTCGGCCCGCTGTTTAGCCAAACCTTCGCGGCGCCCGTGGCTCGTGTTTTCGACGTCTGCCGCCCTTGGGACGCTGGGGCCGAGAGCAATCCTGATCTCGTCCTGCTGCCCCAGCCCGCCATGCCTTCTCAGAATGAAGATATGGCCTTGAAGCGCAGCAACAGCATCTTCTTGAACCGAACTGAGGAAGGGAGTTGGTACGCACTCTCGGGCCGCGCATACCCGCTCATCGTGGGGGCACCTCTGGCCAAGGCTTCTTCCCCTGGATGGTGGGACGAGACTGAGGCTTGGGAAAGTCTCACTGAGGCGAAAGTGTCGAAAGACCTGATTGGGACACACTCGCTGGCGAACTTGCGCCGAGACGACGGCCACATTCCCACTCTTCCTCAAGGCCCTATTTCTGGCCATCCCGAAGATCCGGACAACAAATCGTTCTCGCAGATTGATGGCCAAGAGGCACTTGATGAGCCAACAATTGTCGACAAGGTGAAGGGTCTGCCACAAAGCGCTGCCAACAGTGTCGTCGAATTTGTTCGGAATCCCATTCTCATCATTATCTTTTTCATCGCTCTTGTCTACAACCAGCAAAAGCTCAGGCGAGCCTATTTCCAGTTCCGCAATGGGTCAAGTGTTAGGGACACGCTTCTTCATTTGTCATCTGATGCCGTGAAAGATGGCAAGTCGCTCGCACGAGAAGCGAAGTCAAGTATATCACATGTGGAAACGGTCTATGAGCCTGGAACGCAGGACCATCCTGACCAAATACTTGCTCAACCTTATCACAATGCAACATTGCCCGAAACGCTAGGTGATGGAACACGAGACTTTCAGCATGCGACAAATGCTGAGGCGGAAGACGAGTTGAAGCCGCTGCAATCGTCCAATTCAGCATCGGAGGAACTCGAGGTCATCGGAGAAACGCAATCCGCCTCAGGTTCTTCTTCTGCAATGCCTGAAAAGAAAAAGACGCGTAGGGGACGTCGAGGTGGTGTCAAGCATCGCAAAGGTCGACATCGAGACACATCACAGTCTCGCGACGACGAGGCGCCCCATTCAACTGTGGAGGAGGCAGTCAGCAACGCCAAGAAGCTCGGAGACAGGCCCAGCCTCGAACCAGACGTCGTCACGGTCGCCAATGACATGCAAGCCGTTTCTGGTTCTGTCATCAGAATGGGCAACATTGAGGTCAACACCGACGAGCAGCTGGGTACCGGTAGCAACGGCACGCTGGTATTCGCCGGCAAATTCGATGGTCGCGAAGTCGCCGTCAAGCGAATGTTGATTCAATTCGTAGATATTGCGTCACAAGAGACGAAGCTTCTGCGGGAGAGTGACGATCATCCGAATGGTAGGCCACCCAGCATTAGTAGAAGAGATTTTGGCTTTTGTGATTGCTGACAACCGACCAGTCATCCGGTACTACTCTCAGCAGATCCGCGACGGCTTCCTGTACATCGCTTTGGAACGCTGCACGGCTTCTCTCGCCGATGTGGTGGAGGGGCCTCACATATTTCGCGAATTGGCCGTGGCCGGCAGGAAGGATCTCCCTGGTGTCCTGTATCAGATCGCAAACGGCATCAACCATCTGCACGATCTTCGCATTGTTCATCGAGACTTGAAGCCCCAAAATATCCTAGTGAATATGGGCAAAGATGGCAAGCCACGCCTGCTTGTCTCTGATTTCGGTCTTTGCAAAAAGTTGGATGGAGGTCAGTCATCTTTCGGCGCGACTACTGGTCGGGCGGCAGGAACCTCGGGATGGCGTGCCCCTGAGCTGTTATTGGACGACGACGGCCGTGATATCACCACGGTAGAGGCCAGCACCAACAGCGGATCCGGATCAGTTCTTGTTCACGATGGTGTCATGCCGTATCATCGTAGGGCGACGCGGGCCATCGACATTTTCTCCCTCGGTCTGGTCTTTTTCTATGTGCTGACCAATGGGTGCCACCCGTTCGATTCTGGCGGCCGCTACATGCGAGAGGTGAACATTCGCAAAGGCAGCTACAATCTACAGCCTCTGGAGGCCCTAGGCGACTTTGCCTGCGAAGCCAAAGACTTGATCGCATCAATGCTCGACGCCCACCCAGAACGCCGTCCAAACGCCGTTGATGTCATGTCGCACCCCTTCTTCTGGTCGGCCAAGAAGAGGCTGTCCTTCCTCTGTGACGTCTCGGATCATTTCGAGAAGGAGCCGAGAGACCCTCCTTCATTTGCGCTGTCGCAACTGGAGCTTTACGCCACAGAAGTGACGAGGGGCGATTTCCTGCGCGCTCTCCCGCGCGAGTTTGTCGATTCACTGGGCAAGCAGCGCAAATATACTGGCGGCCGACTCCTGGATCTTCTCAGAGCGCTCCGGAACAAGCGCAATCATTACGAAGACATGCCCGAAGCGCTGAGGCGGCAGGTTGGTCCGCTGCCCGAGGGCTATCTCGGCTTTTGGACCATTCGCTTTCCCAGGCTTCTGGTCGTGTGCTGGAACGTGATCTACAATGTGCAGTGGGACGAGACGGAGCGCTTCAGAGAGTATTACGAGCCGGCTGGGCTGTAGGGTAGACTTGGCACCGGCCTTTTCTGGGCCACCGCGCCTTGTGATGATTGACGACGAGTCACAATGCAGTCCGTTGCTGATCTGGATCTGACTAGCGACGTTGAATGAAATAAAAGCGTTTTGATATGCCAAAATCATCCTCTAGTGATTTTTCTTGTGTTTTGGCTCGGGAAAGGAATAAAAACTGTAAAGATGCATGGAAAGCCAGCTCAAAATGCCGCATGTCGCGTCGATGAAAAGTCATCACAATTGCCTTTACGAACCGATCACTTTGCATGCAATGGCGCCTGAATTGTAAAGTACGCGTAACGCTCGCACCGACCGTCCCAACACCTAAGCGACCGGCCCTTTAACATATACATGTACACTGATACGATACAAAGGCCATGCCATATGACGGGGGTCACAGCTTAACCCCATTGCACAAGCACCTTTTTCCCCTTCTTTCCCTTCTTGCCCTTACCGGCTCCCTCCTCTTCTACAGCGGGCATGGGCCCAGCAGCGGCCGAAGGAGAGGCGCCCCATTGGAAACTCGATTCCGCGTGCCCGTAATCGCGACGAACGCCCCGACCAGAGCCGTATCCCCATATCGTCGTGGTGGGCTTCGGCGCCACCGGCAGAGCAGGGAAGGCATCCTGGCTGCGGCCGGTAGCTGAACGGGATTGGGACTGGGACTGAAGGTGCGGTTGCGGCTGTGATGAAGTTGCTGCCCATGTCGAGCGGGAAGGTGCACTATTAGTGCCAGATCCGGTGCTGGACGACAGCGACGGGAAGGCAGATGACGTGACGGGCGACGGCTGTATTGCAGAAGAGGATGTGCGGCTGGGGGTGGCTCTGACGCTGCTGGACGAGGGACTGCCGAGACGAGTGCTGTTCTTCAGCCTCAGCACTCGGTTCGAGTGTTTTTGGGCTGGAGCGGCTGTTGGGACAGCCGGGTTGGCGGCGGCGGCGTGGGCCCATCCGCTCGAGCTCGACGTGGAGCCCTGCATGCCACTCAGGCCAGGAAGGCTGGGGTAGTCCTCGTTGATTGCGCGCCAATCTTGCCATGCCTTGCGGATATTATCTGCCTTGGTCGGGTCGTCGAAGAGGTCCGCGACTTCACGGACCAGAACGCCCAGGGCGTTGGACGACACATCGGCAAAGAGGGTCAGGAAGGCATCCGTCAACTCAGGCGCCGTCATTCCCCCCTGACGATAGGTGGAGATGTGCTGACGAAATGTGTTGACCTTGGTCGTATCGTTGCCAAGGAGGTTGGCGGCACGTTCGACTACCGAGCTGTGTCGCACGCGTCGCGCTCGCTCCTCGGGTGAGAGGTTCGAAGTGTCTTGGACGGAGAGCGAGTCCATCGGAGCGACGAGGCCGTTCTGGGTGGTGGTACGAGACGACGTCGCATCTCGGGCTGTCGGTGAGGTCGGGCGCGGAACGGACGATGAGGGTGCCGAGAGCTGTCCGCCAAAGGATCTGTTGGAAATTGACTGAGCCGAATGGATTGCGAGCTGTCTTTGCAGAGCCAGCTCGTCCCTGCGCAAAGGTTGAGCAGACGTTGGCGGAACGGTGTCTACGTTCGGATCCCTGCCTCGGACACCGCCCCGGCGGCCTCGGCCGCGCCCCTCATTGTCCCTCTGGTGTCGTCTCTCGTTCTGATAAGACTGCCGGATATCAAAGGAGGAAATGTCCACTAATCTGGCATCTCTGCCCACAGTCCGACCAGCATGTTCGCTTAGGCTGTGGGCTTGCAGGTCCAGCTCCGACTCAAACACCACGAACTTCTTGTCCATGCATTCGCTGTTGGCGCAGAGGTAATGGTCCATCTTGAAATGTTTTTCCAATGCATTGTAGTCCTGGTAGTAATGCGGTGTTCGTGAGTCTTGTCGGTCGCAGATGAAGCAGCGCTCGTGTTTCATTCGACAGTGCTCGTACAACTTGTCATCATCGTAGAATCGCTCGCCGCAGAACCCACACAATGGATGACCCTTAAACCCCGTTTGGTCCGCTGCGCCGGGCTTGTCGTCGCCGTGCCTCATGTGCTTTTCGAGTTCTTTATCTGAGAAGAGCTCGTGCTCGTGGGTAAAGACCTTCTTGTTGCGGGTACAGAGATCACACATTCGTCTTCGATGAACGGATTTGACATGGCGATGCAGGTCGGGCCAACCGAGCCCAGCAAAGTCGCATTCGTCATCGGGACAATTGTACCGCAGCAATAGGACCGTGTCCCCTACAATGTCTTCATTCGTGTACTTGATCCCAATGTTGGAGTCGATCGTGCTTATATCGATGTCGGAGTATTGCTCAAAGCGCTTCTCTGCATTGTTGGTGAAGATGACAAACTGAGCTGGTGTCTTGAAAAGGTCAGTACTGAGACTTTTCCTACCTGATCAAATGGATTTACTTACTCGGCAATGTGCACAATCCCTCGTTTTGTACAAGGCCCTCATTCGCAGGCCACAGATGTGACAAGTCGCATGATTGCAAGGAGCGATGGAATGATATGCCACGGGATTGGCACAAATGAAGCAGACCTCGGCATCGTCGTCGTCGCCTGCCGCCGCCGCTGCGGCCGCTGCGGCTGCGGCTTGTGTCTGCTGTTTCAAAACCAGTGCCCTGCTCGAGACAGGCACCCCATTATGCGATGACGGATCTGCAGATAAGGTTGGCAGAGAAGCTGCACCTCGATCCGGGCCTGCCGTGCTGCTGCCGCCTCTTCCTCGGCGTCCTCCGCGCCCGCCTCTGCCCCTGCCACGTCCCCTGGAGCCCTCACTGGCTCCCCGACTGGCGTGAGAGGCTCCCTCCAGAGACGGCATAGAAAGATGGGTATTTGTTGCTATATATCGTGGTGTGAGGTTGTTCGTGGTGGGGAAGTTTTTTTTTTTTCCCCCTTGGGAAAGGAAGCGGAGATGGTAGCGTCTGACGTCGTTGAAGTGATCTGCAGGGCCGTGCTCTTCTATGAAATGTGCAAAAATTGTAAGAAATCGATTAGGGGCCAATGTGACGCTTTGAAGAAGAAAAATCAGTCGCACGCCAGCCTCAAACTCCACTGCGCGCTCCTCATATGCAGGATGTCAAATAGATGCGGTGTCGAGAGTGACGATGAGAATCTTTGGCAGGTGCGTGTCGTTCTCGATCCAATCCAATTACGGCGTGATCCTCCACCAATTGGGCGACGACTGGAGGGGCTGCAGCAGCCCGCCTGCTGGACTGGACCGGGTACTTAGCCTGTATCTGCCCGCCAAAGCGCCATCCTTGAGTGCCTACAGTAGGTTTCTTTGCACACAACATTTTAATTGCTGAGCAATCCGCTCCGTAGGTGACTCAGCCCGAGTGACTCTTCCAGAGTCGGGGTCTATCATGACACACAGCTCACAGCTCCCAAGTAAACTGCGGGGAGTTATGCACATAATATGAATTAGGGCCTGTTCCCCGGCATCCACTCATTACGAGCCGCAGTCGTCTAGGGGTAAGGACACCAGTTTGTGGTCCACGATGGCATATGGAAATCACTGGAAACCGAGGTTCGAGTCCTCGCTGCGGCACGATAGGTGGTAATGCTGTCTTTTTGTTCAAAGATTCTACAATTGCAGGTTGCCAAGCTCGTTTTTGTCACTGAAGTCAAATCTTTCCTCCTTGCCTGAGGCAGTCTACGCTTGCTCACTGGCGCAATCATATCGCGCCTCTGCATTCACTGGTTCAACTATTCAGATAAGCGTACGGACGAGACTCACCTCAGGGCAGTGTGATTCCTTCCAGGTTTTATTGAGTGACTGCACTGGTACTGGAAGACAAAAAGAAAAAAGTCCTCATTCGGACGGTCTTCATCCCTTGTTATAAACAGTCACACCATGCCCTCGTTGTCCATCCCCGTCTCCAGCGCGACGGCTGGCTTGCCGTAAGCAAGAACCCTCTGCACGGCTCAAATATGGAAAATTCGGTTCTCTTCAAGGTGAACGCTCCACCTCGTGGGGCTTTGTTAACCAAGGCGCCGAGGGTCAAAGGACCTCGCCTGTCTTGGTCAATGCTCCGTCGTCCGCAGCGGCTCGCAATTCGAGGCCCATATCCATCGCCCCTTGCTGGGCAGTCATGGGAGAAAACAAACCCAAGGTCGGACACCATCTCTCGTGTACCACTTGCACCCATGAAGTTAACGCTACATGCCAAAAACCCATTGCAGAATAAAAGTCTTGGATTTCCTCGCCGTCCCATGCTGTCGTCCCAACTCACTTCAGCCAAACTGAAACCCAGACAGACTCAGTAACCTAATCGCAAGAAGTGCGATTGAGCCTACAAACAAAAAGCAAAACCAACCAATCCGAGTACTCCCTAGGGCGCCAATGTCGTGGAAATTTGCCCGAATTTCATGTGATGATTCGCTCCAAACTTTCAGGGCTGTCCCCGGCCGATTACTCGTCCCCAACAGGATATAAGTGGTTGCCGATATCCTTATTCATTTTGAACATGTCGACTCTGGCCTGCTTGAAAACAGCCTGCATCTTTGCGTCGCAGCGAATTTGACGCTTATCAGACGGATCCTGGAGATCGTTGGCTTTGATGTGTTCCCACAGACGCTTCACGACTTGAGGGCGCGACAACTGTTCACAATCGTCAGTACGGGTGCCGGTGATGCAGGCAGGGGGCGGTGGAAGATTGTGGCGGACCTGTGTCTCCCCGCAAAGCTCGGAGAGCGTCGAGCTCAGGTTGAACGGCTTTTGGAAGCCGCCACCGGCCTTGCGCTTCTTCACGCCCGAGTCGCCGCTACCCT
The DNA here is from genome assembly GCA_001636675.1 of Moelleriella libera RCEF 2490. Classification (NCBI taxonomy): domain Eukaryota; kingdom Fungi; phylum Ascomycota; class Sordariomycetes; order Hypocreales; family Clavicipitaceae; genus Moelleriella; species Moelleriella libera. The sequence goes on from AZGY01000027.1 coordinate 43,309, forward strand.
CGACGTCACTATCGTCGTCGTCGCGGACCTTCTTGACGCTTTTCTTGCGAGGCGCTTTGCGCTTCTTCGTTGTCCGATCGCCGCCACCTCGCGTCGTTCGACCACGGGCCAGGTTGTTCTCTTGAGCTTGTAGCTGCGCGGCGAGTCGCGCGTCCGCATCCTCTGAGGGTGACGATCGCTTAGCCTTCTTCTTGGGCGACTCGGGGGAAATGGAAGGATCCAGTTCATCGGAGTCAGCATCGCCGTTGGTGCGCTTGATGCTGACTGGCTCAGCGACGGGGGGCTCATCCGGACTCGCGCCAGAAACGGCATCGAAACGCGCCTCAATGAGCCGCTTGATGGCTTCCTGTGGCTCGTCAATAACGTTTTCGAAAGGTACAAGCACAAGACAGCCAGTGCTGCACCAGATTGTACCTTTTGTTCCTTGAGATCTTTGCCGCCGAGACGATTCTCCAATCCTTGCCGAACTTTCTTGCGGGAAATCGTCTCCAGATCAGCGTTGGCGAGAATGTCATCAATGATGTTTGTGTAGCGCTCTCGCTCATCGGGAGTCACTACGTGGCTGAAGTCAGTGTCTATCCGGGATTGTGGAGATGGTGCGATACGTACAGGGGGTAGACATGGCGTCGGCCGCTACGGTTGAGCCCCTCGTATCGCTTCTGAAGGAATTCCAAGGGCCAAGGGAGCGGGCGCTGAATATTGGGATTTATTGATCCTTTGATATTAGACCATGATCCGACGCGGCGATGTTATGGTTGCACCCGGGAGACTTTGCAGGAAGTATGGTGTATATGCAACGTATCAGACGTCGGCTGGCCAGCGGCAGCACAGAAGGCACGTATTGCAGAAATCGTCGCCCGGTAGTTTCGAGATATTGCGTCGCCGACAAGATATGCCAACCAAGGGGCGCAGAGCGGGGAGCGAGAGTTGGTTGGCTGGCCGGAAGCGTCACCTGGTATCGGGCGACGCTGCAACTTGCTGGTGGTAGATTCCCATAGGACGATACTTTGATGGAGAGGCAGGAAATGAATGGATGGAGACGACGTCGAACGAGAATTGTTCAGCCGAGATACACTCCACGCGCGATGCGGTGTCTGACTGCGGAGGGTATGCCGTGTTCGGTCGTCATCCAACGAGGGCGGAGTGCGCGGTCTGGTGCAGGAGAAGATACAATGTGATGCACTCGCTTGTGGCTGGACCTTGTACGAAGCCCACGAAGGAACCGAAGCCAAATGTGGGGGTTGACGGCCGGAAAATGATCTTTGGGGGCGGCTCGAGCCACGGCGCGCGCCACACGTTGAAAAAAGAATCTACCAATGAGCAGCTCGAATTGGCCGAGGGGGAAGGGAGCAGAGCCTTGTCACGTGGCCTCAGATGTCGATACGTGCATGGAGCGGGACAGATTTTGTGGGCGGGACGGAAAGAGACGATCCCTGTTATCAAGCGGGACAAACCGCCAGTACAGGTGCAGTCAGACATTTTGGTCGATATTGGCAGTCGGACTCGGACGGCCATGGCCTACTGAGTGCCGAGGGAAGACGGCTGGTGCGCTTCACACAGATTTCGTCTTCCTGGAACCAGCACCAGGGCAGTCCATGATTCCGAGCCACCACGTGCTACCCTAAATCACAATCAGGTGAAACAAGATTTGCCATGCGTCCATCGTTGATCGCCTTGCATTTACCACGTGAATGTTCCCTACTACTACATCTTGTCCCTGTCATTGGTCCTGGCGTCGGGCTGGCTGCGCTCACAATCTGCACATGAATACGTGCTGTTCATGAACGTAAGAACTCGCAGACCGGCTTTGCCCAACGACCAGCAGATTTGTAGTTCCACATATCCGGCGCATTCCCCGATTTCAGGCCCTCGATCGCGTCAGCCAACTCTGGCCCCAATCCATCGTTCTTGATCCCGCTAACCCCATACATGTACGTCTTGAAAGAGAAAAGGATTGCCTGCGTCTTGGGAAGCCGAGTCAAGGTCTGTAGCTCGACACGAACAAACGTCTGGCAAACTCGTTTCAGCTGGGAACACAACTGAACATAGTTCCAGGCGGCTTACACTGTCTACGTCCAGCCCGTCATCGGCTTGTTTTTCAGCCGCTTCCCGTTGGACGTGATTACCGATTACGTGCAACTCAGGGTGCGTTTGAATGCTCCACTGCAGTAAATGTCAGGTGAGCTTCAAAGTCCCAGCTCGTATTCGAGAGGGTTTGCGGGTACCGAGAAAGACTCACGTTGAGCCGTTTGGCACTTTTGCCGACTTGTAATCTGGAAAAGAAACGCTCCATGCTCGCACCAATTTTGTTGTATGACGGCACAGGACCATGAATCGCTTGAAGCACCTTGCCCATTTTTTTCGAGGGGTCAAAGTGCGCTGGGAAACAACAAACGAAAGCTACGCATAAATGCCCCTCCGGAGTTTCGTGCAGGAGAAAGAGATCCTCTTCCACCGTTTCGCCCAAGGCTCGAAGCGCCTCCCTCGGGTCGCTGGGAGGCTCGAGAGGAAAGGTTTTGTCAGTAACGGTGTTGTGGAAAGCAATCCCGTCATCCGATATTGTGAACATTGTAGGGTAGCGGATAGGCAGATAACCACGCAAAAGGTACGAGTATAACTCAGACACAGCCTCGGCGCCTTGAGGCAGGCATCCGTGGACGGTGGAGGTCTTTTGTTCAATCAACTGGCGACGGTGAGTGACCCTACTCAAATAGTCTCTGTCGACAGTGATGAGTCGTGAGGGGGAGTCCTGCTGAAGGGCTGCACTAGTCAGCGACGTGAGATGAGACAACGACTTGAAAGGTGAGCGCACCCATGGTGATGTGGTAAACTGGCTTGATTGGCAGATATCGGGTAGGCTCCGTTGCCTTCCAATCAAAACCAGACAGAGGCTCTATGGCTGCTTCGGTGACTTTGCCGTCAGTTGCCGCATTCAAAGGAGGCGACTTGCGGTGCTGCTGGTCTTCTCTTTCTACTCGGCGGAGGCTTTTGACCTGGCAAAACGTCAAGATGGAAGCTCTGTGCGGCCGAATATATATTTTTTCATGTCGCATACCAGCCTGTAAAACAAAAAGATGACCAGAAAGCTACTGGCGAAAATGACGAAGCGTTTCGACAACCCAATTGCTTGGATGCGAGGCCACGTTCCGCTGGCGTGAAGCTCCATGATGCCGAATTAGTACTGCGACTTGCTCCCGCGGGATACTACACGACGCTATACGCTGGCGAAGGCAAAATCAGCACATGTGGACGAGTTGTGTTGAGAAAGGAGACTTGGTGGTCTGAAAACAATTCTGAGCCGTAGAGAGCACGCTTGTCAGTCGCTCGTCCCTGTTCGGGGTGTATTGTCCGATCAAACGCATTGTGTTTTTTCTTACTCTAGACTTTGAGTTGCACTAGATAGGTAAAATCGGACTAGGGAAGCCGAAACGGCCACTTATCGGGAACTCCGTGTTCGCAGAAGGCGGGGTTGAAGTCACGTAGCTCGTAGAAATGCTCTGTTCCGGTGTTCGGGATTTGGCGTGGCGCATGAACGAGTCTTGGAGATAAACTCGGCTGGTTTCGATACAAGATGCCCCCTGCCAATTCCGCATGGTGGTGGACCGCCATCTGAGGCTGTCGTTGTACTGTGAACTTGCGCATAGCTCCGACAGTCGCAGGGCACAAATGAGATACGTGACCGCCACGAGTTGCGCACAGGCACTGGCTGCATTTTGTTGCCTTCCAGTGATATGTGTTCCAGATTCGACGACGCGATCGAAAACACTCCTAGGACATGTGGTCCCCCACTTAATTACGCGAGATGGAGTGCCGTAGAGGGCGAAGTGCCTACTTTACACAATCGTTGGGAAGGAACGCATCACCAGGTCTCGTCACTATGATGATGCGCGAGCTCACGAAATGATTGGTTTGACGGCCCGGCGACCCATTCAAATCTTGGAAGACCGTTAGATAAAGTACCTTGCAGTTCACGGGCACGCAATCCGTCATCTTCGCATCCGTGTCAGACGGATTCCGCTTCTTGCCTCTGTCTCCGCGCCGTCTCTATTGGGCGCGCGTCGGACCACAGAGCCGTCATGGTGGCCGTGACGTCGAACGGTCAGCCTTGAACGATGACAAGACCCTGAGAGCAGCTCTGATACGAGCTCCAAGTTGACTGGCGGTGCCAAACCGTTTCCGCGTCATCACCCGCTGCTGACACGGAGGCAGGGTCGCAGCTCAAGATAGACGGCAACGAGCCGAATTTGAGGGCGCCGGTGCCGATCATGACTGCGTTGAGGTCCCGTGGCCTCCGTTACCACGCTGCAGTGCAGCCCACGACCTGCTGCCACTACTGGTGAGCTTCGGCCTCGCCACGTTCGTGTCCAGTCTTGGACGTAGAAGCTCTCTGGGACAATGGCTATCAGACAGTGGCGCGTAATACCGTCTACCTCATCATCGGAAAAAACCCGCGGGCTCGGGCTCGGCCTCGTGTCCACACGGCTCGCCCGGCCTTGCACCACCGTCATCGCCTCTGAGCGCAACGACGACACGTAAGCCGGCATCACGGCGGCCAACGCCGCCGGCAGTGAGCCGTTGGTCTTCCAGCTCGACCTGTCCTCGGCGCACCCCTCCCGCCAAGATCCTCGAGGCTTTCCAGTCGGCGCTCCGCGGCTGCGCTGGTGCCGTCGTCGACCACATCGATGTGCTCATCAACAGCTCCGGCTACTGCCCGGCCCTGACGCCGGCGGCCAAGACGTCGGGCGAGGACCTGCGCGCTGCGCTGGAGACGAACGCCATCGCGTCACTCATGGTGTCCCGTGCCTTGCGGCCGCTGCTGCTGCGACAGTCGCCGGTCAGCTCGCCACCCAAGCTCATCTTGATTTTTTCGTCGGACGGCGGCATCGCGACGTAGGAGCCCATGCCGGGCGGGCCGTACGGCCCGAGCAAGCCCGCGCTGCACCTCCAGCATGAGGCGGAGGGGCTGGTGGCGGTGGCGCTGCATCCGGGCTGGGTGCAGACGCGCGCGGGCGAGTTCACGGCGCAGCAGTGGAAGCATGCTGCCGGGCCGCCTATGGTAGTGGACGAGAGCGTCCAGGGCATGCTCAGGGTCATTGACGGCGCGACGAGGGACAACTATCCGGGCAGGTTTGTGACGTAGACGGGGGCGGTTCTGCCCTGGTGAGGAGATGCAAGGACGTGGAGTTGCGGGTGCTGAGGAGCATTGACGGGTTCCTCTCTGACGAGTCGAAATGTGGGATGGAACGGCGCAATGATGTGAATCTTGATGACGAGCGACGACGGCTCGCCCAAGCATGGAAGGGTTTCGCCACGGGAACCGCACAGAGATGATGTTGATCTGGTCCGGGAACCTCGATGCGGGGATTGCCGTCTGAGAAACAAAAGTGAGGTTCAGTCTCTACGTGCATTTCTTGGACGCCTTCATTCTTGCATGTTCCAAGCTATATGCGCTTGAAAAGATCGATAATCTACATAGCATGCATAGTTTGTACTGGTAATTTGGCAGGGTCGTGAGGAAACTCTTACTTCTTCAATGTAGGATAGCCACAGTGGAGAAGATTGTAACGCCTACACGCGATTGGCTGGGATGTGAAGATCTCAAGAAGTGCGAACGATACTCTGTAAGAATAGTAATGTAGATATAGAAGTGGTCTCTGGACAATAAGAACTGCCGAACGGAGTCAAAGGCTTAGTTCAATGGCGTTATTCATCAAGCTGATCGTGAGCGCACTGGCCCGAGAGCTGTAATACAACGAGGCCTTCCCCCTAGCGAAGGAAACTCACCTGCTTCAACTTGCCATGGTATCCCCGTAGTCATGGCTCAGTGGGCCGTGCCATCCGCCTGGCCAGGATGATGCGATGGGCCAGATAGACCGCGCGGGAAATCACTGTCCTTCCGGCATGTCTCTACTAGAAACTCGACTGCCCACTACTCTCGATGTTGGTGAGCTCGAGGAGCGCCGCCGCAGTCGGTGGGCTTTGTACATCACTTATGAGCCTTGCCTCTGTGAAGACGGAGGCTCCGATCCTGCTCGATAACTTTGGGGTGAGTGACGGGTGAAGTCGGAGTCGGTTCGAAGGTCTCGTAATCGATGATGGTCTCTCCGGGCCTAAAAGAATCTTCAAAGCTGCTCATTGCACCATTGACTTTGCTGATGTTTTTGACAGTTGGGGGCCTATCAGACGACAATCTCGGCCTTGTGTAAGGATGCGTCTAATAGCCAAAGGCTAAGAGGTGCGTACCTTCTTTGGCCAAGATAACGTACTCACTTTACCTAAGCAGTCATGGCTACAGCGTGGGACTTGGTGCTTTACAAATCTTGTCGAGTAGTGACTGTTTCACTACTGTCATGAATGCTTCGACTCGCGACGTAACAAGCGTGACTATGAAAAAAATGATAAGTTCTTTAGAAGAGATTAATACTATGCTATGAGCTAGTAAAGACATGAATCATACCTCTTTTGGTAGCCTGACCTAAGGGGCATCACTGATTTACCTCTACCCTATATGAAGGCGAATATTTATTACAAAACACAAGCCAAGTAATACGGCTCCTCATACCACGGTGCCTGCTGTTGGAACGGTCACAATTGGGGAAGGAACTTGAAAATTTGAACACACATGACACGAATGCAGCTGAATCGAAGCTTTTGAGCTGTCTTGATCAAAACCACGATACTGCTTCTTGTCATCATTGATAAACGCCTTCTTGATTCCTTGACGATTGCCCCGGCAGATCTGATGACTTTTGTGGCCCTCAAAGGTTACACGAACGGTTACACGAACGGTTACACGAAAAACAGCGCCTTCGTTACACAGCAATCTCCTCTCCTCTGAGACATCGATAAGTTCCCGAGATGAAGGGATTCGGGCCTCACCGAACATCATAAGCCTGCACGGGCCAACAGGTGCAGCGCTTGCGGCGCGATGATGCCCAAACTCCGGAACCGCCACGAGGGTGTCGCAGTCAGACAGCGAGTATCGATAACCGCCGTCAGCTGTATCTCGACGCATGATGGCATTGCTCTTCCCGAGTCTTCCGGCGGAATTGTGGGCTGGACGTCAATGTATCTGCCCCCTGCAGGAGTAGGTTACCGCCCAATGCGAATATCGCCGGTGATTTGGGGAAGATGCGCGAAGCATTGGTGGTTCGTCACTGCGGCATTTGTTCGACCAATCCATGAACATGCTTTGCAGCACTCATCATTTCGTTACGTCAGAAACTCATGGCCACAATCGTGTTCCTCGGTGACCATCGCTCACCGTGTTGTGATTATGCATGCATCTCGAGGCAAGCTTATCTATCTATCTTCCGTTGCTGCAAGCATGTGGCCCGTCCCTGTCGACTTTTGTCGGTCAAGCTTGCCCTACCCATGTCAGACGAAAATCGACATATGCGCGTAGGAGGAGCAGAGAGAGACGCCATTGCCATGACATGGGAGTCTGGTGCACTCCTTGCCTGCTCGATCCATACTCAAGTACTCTGGCAAGTATAAAGATCAAGGCGTTCCCTGCGGCGCAGCACAGCACCCAACTCCCCAGTCAAACACTTGTCACCCGCTCTCTGATTGCACCGAGCAAAATGGCCGCCATTTTGGACGCCATTCGCCATGTTTCCATGGGCAACTTGGTCATTTTCGCCGTCATGTTCTTGGCATCGCTGCTTGCCCTGCTGGCTTACCTCACGATGAGGGGAGAAAAGCGCGTGCCGGGATTCCCAATGGCGTCGGTCCCTGGACTCGGCCCCAAATTAAGTTGGTTCTTCCATGGCAGGCGGCTCCTCGTCGAGGCCGCCGAGAAGGTATCATCACTACCGCCCCGTCGTTTCCGTGCCTGCCGGTTTACTGACTGGAGGAGCATCTTGCAGTATACGGGCCCCTTTCAGGTCATGACAGGCACTGGCCCAAGAGTCGTGTTGCCGAACCGGTTCATCGACGAGATCCGGAACCACCCCCACACGAGCTTTATCAAAGCCGTGGCCGAGGTTGGTCATTGCCGTCGGGTACGCGTCACGTTATCGCTGATGTCTCCCAGGACTTCTTTATCGACTACCACGGATACGAACCCTTTCAACTAGCCCATACGGACAATAAGCTGATCATCACCATGGTGCGCACCAAGCTAACGCAAGCTATGGATGTTATTGTCAATGACATGGTTGATGAGACGGCCAGCTCGCTGCATGACGTGTATGGCAATGTCAACGCGTGGGAAACAGTCTACATTAAGGATACAGTGCTTGATCTAGTGACACGAATAAGCTCTCGGGTGTTCCTCGGTCGCAACCTCTGTAGGAACAAACGATGGCTGCACATCGCCAAGAATTACACCGTCCAAATCTTCATTGCAACACAACTCATTCAGATGCTCCCTCGCGCCACACGTCCCTTTCTGCGCTGGATAATCCCTCAATACCGAGCCTCGGTGCGTTCCGTTCGAGATGCCCGCAAACTCATTAACCCCGAGGTCGAGCGGCTAGGCTTGATGAACCAGGCAGCAGAGGAGGAGGAGAAGAAGAAGAAGAAGAAGAAGAAGGAATACACCGCAATCACGTGGCTGCGCGAGGTTGCCAAAGGCCGCGAGATCGACTTTGCCGCGGCTCAGATGTTGCTCTCGCTCAACGCCATACACACCACAGGCGAGGTCCTTACGCAGGCAATGGTGGATATTTGTGAGTTCCCTGGCGTGGTCGGGCCCTTACGCCAAGAAATAGTCCGGGTAATTAGCCAGCATGGCTGGAGTAAGAAAAGTCTGGGAGACCTTGAGCTTATGGATAGTTTTCTGCGTGAGAGTCAGCGTCACCAGCCAATGGGTATTGCAACGATGATTCGCTTGGTGGAAAAGGATATCACGCTCTCGGACGGCACCCTTCTTCCTGCCGGCACGGGCATCAAAGTCCTAAGCAACTGCCAGGACCTGGCCACCTTTGCCGCCGACCCTGACGAGTTTAAACCTTGGCGGTTCTTCGACATGCGGCAGCAACCGGGCCAACAAGATACCTGGCATTTAGTCACGCCGGGGAAGACGCATTTACTTTTTGGCTATGGAAAGCATGCCTGTCCCGGGCGCTTCTTTGCCACGCTGACACTCAAGATTGCTCTCTGTTACCTCTTGCTAAAGTATGATTGGCAATTCTTGCCTGGAACCTCACGCCCAGCTCCTATAACCTTTGGAGATGGCATCACCGTGAGCGACAAGGCCAGGTTTCAATGCAGGAGACGACAGGAGGAGTTTTCGTTGGAAGTGAATTAGCGATAGCTCGAGAGTTAGTATGGGCAGATGTTCGGTATTTCAGATAAGGAAAAAGATGAAAAAAAAAGACAATACGCTGCAAGTTTTCCCACACAAACACACACACACACATCGCCCACCAAGTCACCACCATTATGAATGCTTCAGCCTTGGACGTGAGCTAGCGTTGCTGCTACAGAGAAAACGATGAATGCTATGGAGAGACAGGCAGACACTTCACTGCAGGCGCCCACAAATATAACGCGCGCAAAAGAAGGACCCTGTGGTGCGCCCGACGCAAGCCGAGTCATACCTTTGGGTACACTGTAAAAGTATCCGGCGGAGTGTCACCGCCAATGCCTTCGGGGTACATATCGAAGGCCCCCCGGACGCTCTGACTTTTGTGGCGCTGCGTGTGAGGCTGATTAACTTGGACTGTCTTGGCGGCGGCAACGGACCTCAAGCTGCGCCTTGTGAGGCTGGCCGAACACGAAACGTACCTCTTTGTGAGATGGTTGCACTGACAGTGATGATCTTCGATGAAGAGCTGACGAAGCCACCTTGACGGCTCAAGCCAGAGAACCATGGTCGATAGCCCTCTTCCACATTCCTGGCGGGCGTGCAACATACTGTGGGCTTCCGCAAACGTGCTGTCCGTACAGAGAATTACGATGCTCTCGGGGCCGCGATAATCCTCATCCTACCGTCACAAACAAGACTCACCCTCAGCGGCCGATTGAAGATCGCGGCCGCCCAAAAGTTGTGGGAAGGATTCACTGGATTTGGACATTGGGGAGATGGGTTGTGTGACCCCGATCCAGGCCAGGATGTAGGATATATCATGTGGGATTCCGACCCAACAGGAAGGCAAATGACATCTGTGTTTTGCCTCCTCTGTGGTAAAGGACGGAGGGGGCACCGAGCAATGGGAGCTGACATGCCTCGGACTCCTGCACGTTGATGAAGCAACCGGCGGTTTACGCGCATTGGGCTTGTTATCGTGACAGTCCTGCAATGGTTCGACTTTCGTGTCCACGAACACTCAGATTTGACTCGTTTGTGAAAGATTGTTGGACCAAGCAGGTTTATGATGTTCGTGATGCCTGACTCGCGCGATCGTTCGATAAACTATCAAAGGAAATTGCTGTGGAACAGAGGGGCTGGTCTTCGTATAACCTTTGAAGGGCTATAAAAGGCATCAAATCTGCCTGGGCAATTGAAGGGCATCGATCATCAGGATGAGGAATGAGGTCTTCTTCAAAATAAATCGTGTGTTGAGGAATTATCGTGCGATCAATCAATACAGATCAAGGGCTTCAATTTTGCTGCATTTGCGTTGTTGTGAACAACCTTCAAGTTCCCTGCCAATTGCGACCGTTACAACAAAGATATTTCTAGTCCGACGCTCCTCCCTCAGCTCCAGCCCTTTCCCCTCCCGAAAATCGTCCTAGAGTCGTAAACCGTGCTGCGGTCTATAGTTGATCCTTATTCTAATTTACGTACGGCGCTTGAGTAGCGGCCGGATTGTGTCTCTTTGGCTGCCACACGGAGTAGCTTCCTGAAATCAAGCTTGATTTTTACCAGGCGCCGACAGCGTCATTAGGCGCCCATCAAGTGCCTCATGATCAGCACACTGACGCACAATAACACGAAGGCATGTTGCGCTAGAAATATCTTGAAGACATTCTCGTCAATGGCTGGTGGATCTTGTCGCATGCGCCAGTCACGGAGCGGCGCTCAATGGCTGTAAAAGATTATATTTTCAATAGACTTCTAGCTTAAACAATCCCAATAGAGTGCCATCAATATGTCGAATAATGAATTAACACTTATACTAGAACAGCCAAAAGCTGCTGCTTGAGCTGTGTGTCAAATTTCCTAGACCTAGCAAAGTGCATGACTCTGCTGGGCTGACTGGGTCTTTTTGGACAGCTACAAGGTACTAATCGTTCCTCTTGTTTCAAACACTCAAACGAGGTCGTTCAATTGATTGGCTTGGGAGGATGGGCGCAGTAATAGTGCGTAAGATTCACAACGGAATCTAAAGATGTAAGTCATCAGTATAAGTAGACTGTGTGTACCGCTGTAGAGGTACATCAAAGCAGAATAAGATGCATACCAATCAGAAGCTGGGAGATGCCGCAGTTCAATGTGCATTGCTGGCCCTTGCTTTTCAATTCACCGGCAGATACGCACAACGCTTCTGTCAAACTGTTTCCCTGCGGTTTGATACTCGAACCCGCTGCCTGAACACACGGGAGACCACAGGTGAAGACGAGGTACAGATCGCTAATGCCGAATAATTCGATGCCATCTAGCTTGACGGCACTAGACGGGTTGATAGCACTGGCCGCGGCCGTTGTGGCAAAAACCAAAGTGGCAAATTTCATGATGAATGGTGAACTGAAAAGAAGTAGTGAATCCAATGTGAAATGATGGTTTTACTTCCAAAGGCCATGGCACTGATGCTGATTTTTATGGTTTTGTCTAAGACCTAGATATATAGCAGCGTGCTATCGCTGTTTCGTCATGAGCAGGGTAAGGCCGCCATCTTTCTCTATTTCCGGCGAGTCTTACGATTTAACAGATGCAAGTAAACGTGTCTCAAACCCGAGCAGTGCTACCTAGCAAGTGAATCCAACTCTAGAGAGGATTGAAAACTACCTGCTGTAAAGAATAGCTGGTGTGGAGGGCAAACGAAACGTTAGAGCGTGAAACAAGCTATACTGGCGAGTCTTTATAGCCAAAGTGCTCCGAAATTAGCTGAGCATCCAGGGAAACCGCGACATTTTGAGCAAACGTATGCCTGAACTGCCTCATGAAAGCTACTTAATCGTGGCGCCAAAGCTTTGTTAATGAACACGTCGCCAGTGAAAAAGTTTGTGACATCCGTATTACCATAGTAATCGGCCTTGTAAAGTTGAGTTATGGCTTCGATCGCCACTCGGAAAACCACTCCGGATCCGTTGCTTAATTAACCAAGACTTATATGAGAAGCATGCAGCGGCCGGAACATGGGCTAGCTGGCAAAAAGCAATCTTCTAGTCTCCGCGCATCTCAGATCTATAGAAATTTGTTCCAGGTTGGCTCCGAACGTGAGACTGCCAGGTTCAGCAAGCCCAGGAGATCATGGCGTGGCTTCCTGAGATGGCGATGCACCTGCCAATAACGCGTTTGATCCATTGGTAAGGGGAAAGGTCCATGGTGTGATTTCCTCGCTTCAGAACAGATTCACTTCCCTCAGTCGCCTTCTCAATGTAGTTCGCTCTGCCGAAGGGTCAGGGAAAGTCTCTTATAGAGAGCTCGCCCGAAGGCTTGAGCATCAATGCTGCGAAATTCTTGCCGCAGAGTATAGATGGCAAGTACCGGAGCTGAGAAGCATTGAGGGAAGTCTTGATCTGCCAATGCACCATGAGTGCCAATCTCAATCAACGTGTTGACACCGGCCAGTCAACGATCAGTCAAGATTGACATCGGCTAATTAAAGATCAGTCAAAATTGTTCGTGGAGCCTGGAGGAGGACAGGCCACCGCGAACTACTGCTGAATAGACCTCACTCGTCACAGCGTTCTCTGAGAGAACCGTATTGCAAACAGCGTCTTAGCATTGGTTGTCACAGGCAAGTCAGCTGGCAGCATCTTCTTGATCATATAGCGGTTGTGAGTCTCCCAAATCATTGCTACACGTGCCAGATCATGGAAATACAGCTCTTGGCAGCCTTGCTGTATGGCTCCAAGGTTTTCCACAAGGCTGGCTGATTTTGGTGTATAGAAAGAAGGGAAAAATATGGTGGCGGATGTGATTGAAGGCACCTCGTGGCGACTTGGGACCTTTGTTAATCAACGACTTGTACTTGTAAATTTGCTCTCGAACCAGGAGCCCATCGGCGCTTTTGTCGATGAGGTGCGTATTATTTTCGTCTGAGCAGCTTTCATTTTGTCCATCAGATTGCGAGACTGGTGTTTCTGGCGCCGTGTATCGTCGGGATAACTCCTCTCTCCACGACAGCACGCCCTCGATCAGAGCGGACAGTCTAGAAGCAGCTTCGCTGTGACCAAGTCTTTACCGCTCCGATAAGCAGAGGGCTATCGCTGCGCTGTCTGATCTGGTTCATGGCTATAGATACGGCGTATACTGCTAATGAACACTGCCGTGGCATTTGAAGCTATTTGTATTGATGTTCAGATTGCTAGCTCTTTCGCATGCCGCGGTGATGACTTCTACTTAAACGTCGCGACTAGGTTATCACGTCGGGAAGCGTCTATAGTGAAACTCAACTAAACACAGGGACTATATGATCAGGACTGATCGGAATTAACGCTCGCAGCTAGTGACTGGCGATGGTCAAGTCGCCGCGCCGTCTGTCAACATGCGTCCGGGCAAGGACAGAACTAAGCTAATGAGTCGTTTCAATTAAAGAGAGCTTGATGCAGAGTAAGCTAGTAGTAAAGATCAATGCAAACAAGTTAACCACCTTTCAAATATAGCTATAGTCCCGCTCTAATGGACTTTATTACAATACTGGCCATAAGCAATATTTCACTTTCTTCATGTTGACCTAAGGCCGCCTTGTAACCAGCTTCATCCTCCCTGTCCCTCCAGATGTCACGGAATTCCTTCGTCCTTCTCATGTGTAATTCTTCTCGCATTTTTCTCCAGTCCTCGAATGCCCGCACAGAATGCCTAAACCCCTTGTTAAGCAATCACCAATGCATAATGCACATATCTTTACTAGTGGCCGTGCGCGTTAGGAAAACAACGTCCAAGGTATCATCCGTCCATCCAGATACGCCACATATATACATTCAGGTTTGCACAAAATCCCAGGGAATCCCAGGCGTCTTATCGACCATAACCCCATAAAGTGATACCATAATGTAGTTTATAGGCGCATTGGCACCAAAATGCGTGCCAAAGACCACAATATTCAAATCAGCTTCTCAAGGGTCTGCGTCACGGAAGGAATCCTCGGCCATTGCCTGGCCAAGTTCATGAGTAGACAGGGGCTAAGCAACCACCAAACATTCATCGAGCAAGAGGCCATGACGCATGAGTATTTCGAGGGAGACGGAATGAATAACGCAATCTTAAGGAATGGCCCACTCGAACAAAAGCTCGTTACGGAAAAGCCATGGCTCATCAAGTCCCAGCTCTGTAGCCGAATCTCTAGCACAATGAAGAGCTATTTCTTGGCGACGCTTCTCTAAAACTTGGATAAGAACGATATGAATCTCTTCAGCTAGCACACATTTAAAATAGTATTCATTAAAACTACGACAGTCGTTATTGCTATCAAAAACAACATGGATTCGATGCCACCGTTCGCTTGCAAGAAGCCGAGTTGTTGGTGAGTCATTCAGCGTGGCCAAATCGTATCCTCTCAACGCATCGAGCACGATTCGAATTATCTCCTGGGTGGCTTTTCTCCAGAGGTTGCGAGATCACCAATAACCACTGCCGTTTCTTGGCTCGGCCAGGCGGTTTCTATCACGTGATTAGGCGCAGCGGGACCCCGACCTCGGGCTGCTCGTGAAGCGTCTCGCACCATCGCAGCTCAACTGACAATCTCGGATTCATCCCAATATTCTTGACGGAGCTGCGCCCGGCGCCCGGCGCCCGCATTGCATCACGAGCGACCCCTTTCCTGCGTCGTTAGGATGACCCTTCGTCACTAGGCCTCATGATCACAACATCCTCGCCACCATGTCTACGGGTCTGCTGCACCACGGGAAGCTACTCTCAGTCACATCGGCCGCGGAGCATGAAAGCAACCTCGTTCTTTTCATCCGACATCGACATGCCGCCGAAAGGTTCTCCCGTCAGCTCTGGGACCAGAAAGAGTCCATCGAGGCTCTGGTCAGGAGCCATCTCCGTCTACGCAAAGGCGATAGGTGCATTGTCCTCCCACGTGATACTTGGATCCAAGGTGGTTTCAATATCTGTGTTCTTGTTGAGGTCATAGCCGCGGGTAGCTCGACCAAGCTCGTCTTCCGCTGCCCTATGCCCCACAAGCTGGCAGAACGCCAGTATCCCGGAACAATTGACGAAAAGGTTAGATGCGAAGTCGCTGCGTATGTATGGATGCAGGAGCACTGCTTCGATGTCCGGATCCCGAGCCTATACGCCTTCGGCTTTATGGATGGAAGTCAGGTTCGCATTTCCAGCCACTTCCGATGTGTCTACTACTTTGCCGCTGACTGGCCCCCAGTTTATCCATATCGATCAGACGCCGTGCCACAAGCGTATATCCCGATTCCTTCGACGATGGATGCACAGAATCCTCGGCTTGCCACTCCTCTCAAACTACTCTAGGAACATATCAACCCCAGCCGTGGACACTGCGTACATGCTTCTCGAATACATCGGTCCGCAAACAGGAGAGATGCTCTCCCTAACATGGGCTCATTATATGGACGATGCTAAACGTCGCGACCGTCTGTTCCGGGGCATGTCACGCATCATGCTCTCCCTGGCCCGGCTCCCACAACCACACATCGGCTCCTTCCGATTCAATCCGAGTAATGCTACCATCACACTCACAAACAGGCCTTTAATGTGTACCACGATGATATTTGAGCACAGTGGCACTCCGCGAACGATCCCGCCCGACACGATATACCAGACTACGGAAAGCTTTGTCTCAGAGATGCTCACACTGCATGACAACTACCTACTTCACGACCGCCATGCTGTTCGGAATGAGGACGACGCGCGTGAACGGATCGCAATCAGGACATTGCTTCGAGCTCTAACGCACCATTTCATCTTACGTGGCCGGCGGCATGGGCCGTTCCTTCTCCAGTTAACCGACTTGCATCAAAGCAATATCTTCGTGGACGCCGATTGGAATGTGACCTGCTTGATCGATCTTGAGTGGCTTTGCGCGCTCCCAGCGGAAATGTTGTCAGTGCCGTACTGGCTTACAAACTGCAGCATTGATAATATTATAGATGAACGGTACGATCAGTTCAACGAAGCGCGACAGGTTTTCTTAGAGGCCATGGACGAGGAAGCTCAGAGCATACGACAGGAACATAGCATTCCGGTCACAGTCACAATGAGGGACTCCTGGTTATCTAAAGGAGTATGGTTTTGGGCCTGTATAAGATCTGTGAATGCTTGGCTCTTCGTATTTGAGGACCATATTCTTCCCAAATTCTCTGCTAATAAAGGACTGGTTGATGATCTGGCGAAGGTGTCGGCGTTCTGGCGGGAAAATATTGAGAAAATCGTGGAAGCCAAAGTTCAGGATGAGGCGAAGTACCAAGACGAGCTCCAGTGCCTCCTCAGCGATCAAGGAGCCAGAGAGGTAGAAAATATAGACGAACCCTGCTTGAAAAATGCAGCATTGGGTCGCGGCGAGGCAGCCTAACGCCTCACGGAACCTGCACCACTGGTCGCACCAGATGTGTGAGTTGTCTTGTGTCTGCCGATCACCAGCAGGATCAAACTGAGTCTAGACCACGTCAGCCGTAGGAGACCGACACGAGGGGCAGCATTGTTGCATGTGAAAAATGACAGACGCTGGAACCAAGCTGCACGGGTCCGACGCGGAGTCATCTCCTTCATTAGTCTCTGCAATTGTTGCACACTACTTCGCGCCAAGCTTGCGGCCCGTCCCGATTATCCTGTCCTGGCCACACTAGCTGCGATCCAAAAGTTTTAAAGTTTTCGTAAAGCGTCATCTCCGGCTGAATTGCCCATTATCGCCGTCTAGCAAAGTGAACCGGCAAGCAATGGATTCTCACGCTACCAGGGGACTAGGACGGCGTAGATCAAGACATGGGATAATCTAGCGCAGATAAGCTACATATGACTACGAAGACCTCGAGGATGCAAATATTCAGACCAATTGCGCAGGCCCGCAATTCAGTACCGGACTCCTCCCCCTGACTTAGCCAGGTCATCCAGAATAGCCACCTCCTTCAAAGAATCACGCAACAACGAGGTGTGGCCCATTTCACGCAATGTATCGCAAATAGATAGAACGATTACCCGAGGCGGGCGACCATTAGTCAGATTCAACTTGCCCACGGCTCTCATTGCTTCACCCCAACAAGACAATGCATTTTCGTCTTCAGGTCTCAAGTGGTATGTCTTTGCAAAGTCGAAAGACGACGCCTATACATTACAAGGCCAGGACGAGACCGGACATCTCGGCAAAGGCTTTCTGCCTCTTTGTAACGCCCTAGAGCAAACAGGGCCCCCGCTAGAGACAATTCCAAGGCAGATCTGCCGGAGGGAGAGACACAGTTTTGTTCTCGCCGCTCGATTCTGGTGCGAAGGTGACGTTCGGCAGAGGCAGGGTCGTTAAGCTCTCGCAGCGTGTGTGTCAGCGAGGTCGCGGGTAAGGTTCACGGAGATGTTCATCAAATATAAGATGTTTGCTGCTCTGCGTCGCGGTTTTCCGCGCCCTCTCGAGACAAGTTAACAACCCTACTGCCACAGGCTACTCTCGCTGTGCTCGGTAAGTTGCTTTATTCTTTGCCTAGCTTGAGGTCTCATCGTTTGAGCATGCTAGTTATTTGCCTCCGGCGGCCCTACCGGGGGTCGCCTGCGGCGGGCTGTCCTCGCTGCGCTCGAAAGAGACAAGTTAACGATTTCTGCAAAGTAGCCTTGGAACCGCAAAACCCTTCTAAGCAGCACATCTTCACGGAAGAGTATATCTTCCTTCCATTGGGGACGGAACCTGGCCGAGAGGACTTCAACCTTGCAGCAATCCCCTTGGCAGCAGAGATATCTTCAACCTAAATATAGTTCAAAGATTGGTGGATGGTGGGCCTGACCAAATGCTGAATGCGTTCTCTTGTCCACTGTGCTTAATCGCTTGGCTACTCGTAAGGTGCTTACCAAGACGTCCCCCCGTTTCGCCCTCTCTGTGTTACGAACCAACACAGACGGGGGCAGGCTAAAGTAGGACAGGCCACGGAATAAATCTTACGGGCAGTCAAAGCGACTGACTGGCACCGAGGCCTACACTTTCGCTGTATCACAAAAGTCGCGTTTCGGGCATAGAGAACGTGCTTCTCAATGCGCACACACACTAGAGGCTATAGCGAATGTTGGAGCGAAGCAGTGGCGACGCCGGGTACTAGTGCAATCCAAACTGGCTCGGGGGCGCTGATCGACGTTCCGTCTGTCTTGCTGAGTGCCGTCCGTGAGATTCGTTTCGACGGCAGTTGCTGGCAGGTCCTGCGCTTCTTGTCGGTGGACGTGGTCAGAACCTTATCGCGTCCACACTCGAATGCGCAGCCCGATGGTGGAAGCTCCGCACTCATGAAAAGGCGATAGTGCATGCATGCGCTGGACGGGAACGGGTGGCATTGTTGCCGTGATTGAGCAATCGGTCTTTCGGGCCAGCTCGAGCCTCTCCGGGGGACGCTCGAGACCGCCATAAAGTCATTACACTCGAATAGTAACACACGCGAGACCACAGAAGCATCAAGTGGATTTTTCAGCAGCGATTGGACGCCAAAGGCCATTGCCTCAGCTGCTGCCCCATCTAGCGTCGAAAACTCCTTTGGATGGCTCATGCTCTGTCGGTGACTCCAGCCTACGCATGTCAGATACGTCCAGTGCAGAAGGACGTCCGTTTGATGGAGCTCGTGCGTCGTCAGAGCCAGAGGTCACTCCGTCGCAGGACTACAGTGCGGGCAAGGTGGACTATGGGACGATTCTGCACATCATTACCACAGAAATCGGCGTTGAGCCTGAGATGCTTACTGATGACACGATCCTGGAAGACCTTGGTATTGACTCGATTATTCAAATATCTACTGTGGCTCGGCTTCAGGAACATGTTGAACGGACGCTGTCTTCGGGCCTATTAATGCAGTACAACACAGTCGCGAAAATGAGAAAGTACTTTTCCTGATGCGGCTCGGATTTGGTGTCAGAGTCGGCTGCCATCGCCTATACCACGTGCTCTATTTGTAGCTGTCCTTTTTTTTTTTTTTTTTTCCTTCGGATTGGGACTCGTGCGAGGCTGTTGGGGTGTACTCCTTGGCACCCAGCCTCGCATAGCACCAGACTTAAGATTTCCATCGTCAAAGTTCGCCAGTGTGTACATGCTGCAGAGCACGAGTGAGGTCATGAGCTGCGTGTTGTCGAGATCTGAACAGCATAGGGACAAACAGGGCCAGACATGTCACATTGTCCTGGCCCGTGTAGATTTGCTTGACGGCGCAATCCTTGACGTGCAGTAAGCGCCGAAAGGAAGAAAAGATCACTTCCTGATAGAACACTCTCGTGGGCAAGCTCATCGGGTCTGATTCACATCCGCACACTAAGCCGCCTTTTTGATTGATGGGTGGGAAGGACGAGCGAGGATCAACGCCAGCGTCAGCGCTAATGCAATGCAATGCACGCCTTGCAGGATAAGTCGCTCATGGACGGCGGCAAAGTATTCGTTGAATTGCTAGCTGTCACAATGCGCTCCGTAGTTGCGCAAGCCCAATGGCTCAGTATTGATGCCCAAAGCTGACACCGAGAATGAAAGGTGTCGTGATGATGCCAAGCGTCACGGAGCCACACAGGCTGCAAGGCGCAAGGCGCAAGGCGCAAGGCGCAAGGCGCAAGACTAGACATCAAGGTGCTTGTCGAGCTGGATCTCTTGCTTATTATTCTGCAAGGCGTTGCGGTAAATAGTCTAGACCGATCCTCACTCACCGACTCTGTCACGGATGTAACAGGTCATGTGCTGCAACGCAAACATCGGTCACTGCGCCTTGCACTGGTTCGCAAGCGGCATCACAACCCTACCACTAATCCAAGCCAGCAGCTGATTCGACGCAAGCCTGCATGGTTGGCAGATGTCATTCGGCGTCCATGATATGAGGCAATGATCATCAATGAGCAGCTGCAAGGCACAGTGTGGGTCAGAGACACGTAGCCAGCTTGAGTGCTGCCCCTTTTTACGTTTCGTCTCATCTGATCTAACTAGACACCAGTTCATCTGGGTCCAGCCGCTGGAGCAGGTTCGGACGATTGCGGTCAAGCTCGTGGTACCTCAGCCTTTCCCAACTGTCCTGTCCCCTTTGTTGCTAGGACCCGCAAGCAGCACCACGACGACATGACGTTAAAACATGGCAGCGAGGCGCAGAATACGTAAGGTACCAGATGGCCAAGGATGGTTGGCGTGACCTCCTTGCACTGGCCCTTGTCTGCGTAGCCTGCCTGATGTGCCGTCGTACGCGCAGAGCCTACGCGGGTACTAGTTCACGGGGGCCTCAGTTTTCAGGGGACGTTTATCGGGCCAGACAGAACCGTCAACATGTCCACGTCGCAGTTCCACTCAGATCAATGAGGAGATGTGTAGGCTGGCGATGCTTTGCTGCTCGTCTGTGAAATGAAAATTGAAGCTCATTATATTCTATGTTAGCTTGCTCATTGATTGCAAGCCATGTTGTCACGTTCAAGTGTTCATTGAGGGATTAAAGTGTAAACATCACAGTACTCGTTGCAATTCTGTCGTGTTTCGTATATCGCGTACAATAAACAAATATTCGTTCCCGTATGCTATGAATGATAAGCCCTGCAGCGTTCGTTTCGTTTCCCATCTTTGCCAAGACAATCTTCGATTCACTTTATCCGACAATATCTCAGAGAGTCCATGGGTTGTTCTGGTCCAAGTGAGACCCGTTGCTCAGATAGCTGGAAACATCGTTCAAGAATTCATCCCACCCCTCGGTGCCAGAAAAAGGGTCACCCGATCCTGCACCATGGCCAGTGGAGTCGTTCTCAGTGAATGCCTCGGAGCCAGTGAAGGCATTCTGACTAGGGAGAGATTGGACATATCCGAAAGACTCGGATTCGACGCCAACATGTTTAGCAAACTCTCCAAAGCCATAAGGATCATGGTCCCTAAATTCCGGCAGCGCAGGGTCAGCAGCACCATGGAAATCAAGCGTGCTTGTCGATCCAGGATCGTTGTGAACTGCTGGGGCCGATCCACTGCCAACGGTAGCATGTGGGGAGGTATCGGGCTGATGAAATTGCACTCCGCTATGCACACCTTCAAAGTATTCGGGGTGTACAGTTTCGATATGAGTTTTAAGATTGTCCTTCCGTGCAAATGCCTTGGGAGAGGGGCCTTCTTTGCCTCGCTCGCAGCCATCTACCGTGCACCACAAGGTAGGCATTCTATGCTTACTCCTGCAATGACGTTCCACGTCGCCGGGCCTCGTCAATGTGGCACTGCAAACGGGACAATGGTGTCTGCTGCTGCATTAGCGTTACCGGCCTAATGCACAAAGACCAGGATAAGAGTGGAGACCTGACAGGTGGAAGACTTACTTGCGTTGTTGCTCTACCTGACTTTGCGGAGAGGCATACCTGCGTTGGTGTTAAAAAAAAAACCAGGCCCGCCCTTACGAAACATTGTTTCTGTTGCGAGGCATCTCAAAAGGCGAGCGTCAGATAGTCGTTGCGCAGTCGTGAGGCAAGACCTTCGATGATTCGAGAGAGATCGTAGCCAGAGCGTTAGTATCGTCGAAGAAATGGGCAGTAGCCAAAGTCGAGGAGCTTGGAGTGTTTGCAGAATCAGCAGGTGCTGCAAAACGAAAAGATCAGCCAGAAGGCAGAACAGTTTTGCCAGTGACCAAAAGAAAGTTCAGGAATCCCCAAGAATGAATGTTGGACACGAAAGGAATCTGTCGAGGAGAAAGAATGGCTGCTCGCTGGCGATAATGGGAATATGATGGTAGCCGAATTCTCACGCCTTGCGCCTCGCACTGACAACAAGGAGCAAAAGCAAAGCAAAGGTCAAGGATAGGATGACGAAGACAAGTTAATTTTTGACTAGCTAACAACATAGGTGGGGGTTGCATATCCCACTGTCTTCACTCTCTCCTTCCTTCAATTAGCCGAGGCAGCTGCCTTTCCAAGGGAGGCCTTCTTCCTCTCGCGCCTTGCGCCTTGGGTCGTGGGCCGTGGCGCCTTGCGACGTGGCGCCCAATTGCAACTGTGTTGCAGCTCTGCGTGCCTTTCGCGCTCCCAGCCTGGGCGCAACTGATCGCCTCATGATTACCAGCAAAAGGTGAGTCATTGGTTCAAAGCTGCCGCATAGCTCGTGTCACTGGCTGGCTTGTCGATTTGCCAATAAGTATCGGCTGTCCTCCTTCGCTGAAGTTGAGTTTTGCGCAGTGCAGGCTTCTTCTTCTCAGATGACTTCGCTAAAATCCTGGATCTCTCAGCCTCAGGTGTCTCAATCAAACCCTCAGTGACTCTATACCATCCGCCATGGCACCTTGCGCAGGCGCCCACCCATGTCAACACTGCGGACAATCATTTCAATCAAAGGGAGCCCTCAAGTACGTCGACTTAGCCTCCTAGCTGAGCCCAAATTTGTACTTAATTGTCTCCTTCTACAGACGCCATACAAATCGACATACAAAGCCATTCAAGTGCGACCATTGCGAGCAGGGTTTTGCGCTAAATACTGATCTTGGTCGTCATAAAAAACAGCACAACCTTGTCAACTCAGCCCTCCATTGCCCATTTTTAGAATGTAAATTCCATAGCTATCGACGAGACAACCTCCTCAGACACCTTCGAAACAAACATCAAACGGCAGGCGATGCGACGAAAGATAACGTCAAGAAATCGGAGCTGCGGCATAAATCGTCCCAAAAGGACTTTGCCCTACTGGCCGCTGCGCAACACAAGCATATGGACAGCCTTCAGATTTTAATTCGTCAGGGCGCGAACCTCCAGGCTATATCAAGCGAAGGGAAGACGGCTCTGCACGTTGTCGCGCGGAGGAGTAACGTAGCCGCAATCAATGTACTTCTCGACTCGGGTGCTGATATCAATGCCAAGGACAATGAGGGAAACTCGGTGCTTCATGATGCAGTGTCTTCGGGATGCGCGCCAGTTGTTCAAGTCATCGCACAAAGGAGAGGCACGGTCGAAGACAAAAACTCGGCAGGTTGTACCCCGCTTCACTGCGCCGCAATGAGAGGTCAAGCCGATATGACGCGACTCCTACTGCAATTGGGCTCAGATCCGGCAGCGTTGAGTATAGGCCAATGGACACCAATCCAGTTTGCAGCTCGCAAGGGACATGCTGAGGTTGTGCAGATATTACTTGACGCCACGGCGATTTCAGAGAAGCTTACTATTAAACTGCTACGGGGCGCTATCAGAAACAGAAACCAGGAGATTATGCAGTTATTGCTCGCCGACCCCAGGAGCAAGGTCAGCGGTGCGGCGCTCTCTAGCTCGATGGTCTGCGCGATGAAATCCGGCAATCTCCCTGCTGCGGAGCTGCTAATCAACAGCGAAAGGGACTCCAGCAGAATATTGTCCACTGATCTTATTGAGGCAACCCGCTGGATTGGCAACGAAGCGGGTGCGAAGTTTCTGCTCGAAAGAGCAGCCCTCCATTCGACGTCTCAGGTCGTGTTGGTGTGCGCACTTTTGGCAGCGGCTTACCGCGGTTTCGAGCCCGTCGTAAGGCTGCTACTTGATCGTGGCGTACACCCTAACGTTGAAATAGACAACGACACCCCTCTCGGGCAGGCAGCTCTTGCTGGCCATGAAAACACGTGTCGACTTCTGCTCAATCAGGGAGCACACCCCGATTCGGGCTCAGCAATTGTTCGAGCGGCTGGACGAGGCCATGAGGCAATCGTGAGGCTGCTACTTTATCGTGGCGTAGACCCTAACGTTGAAAAAGACAACGACAGCCCTCTCAGAGAGGCAGCTCTTGCTGGCCATGAAAACACGTGTCGACTTCTGCTCAATCAGGGAGCACATCCCGATTCGGGCTCAGCAATTGTTCGAGCGGCTGGAGCAGGCCATGAGGCAATCGTGATGCTGCTTCTGGAAAGGGGAGCGAATCCGAATCTCAAGGAACAGAATGGAGGAGATGCTCTTCTCAATGCAGCATGCGGTGGTAGCCAGATCATTGTGGAACTGCTTCTACAACTTGGAGCGGATCCTCGCGTGCAGGACCGCCAAGGTCTGACAGCTCTTCACTGGGCGGCAACATTCTGTCGCGAAGCCATCGTCAAGCTGTTGATGGATCACGGAGCGACCTTTTGCCGTGACTCTCGTGGCTGCAGGTCTTGTTCTAGAGTGCGCTCTGAGCTCCACGACAGCTCTTGACGCGCGCCTGTTATATTAGAGACTCCTTTGCTGGACGCTTGTGGCGGCGTGCTTGAAGCGTTCGTCGGGCGATGCTGCGCCCTGAGTCGGCCGCATCGGCCCTCACGGACTGGTCCGAGTGATTGGACAGCCATTGGATGATTTCTGGGAGAATGGACCGAGACTTCGCTTTTAGCCAAAATTAGTTTTCATTTCGAAATCGAACGCTGTGCGCCTATGGCTCTATCCATATAGACCGAGCCCTGCTGTGATAATCTATCGAAGTCATACACCTGCGGGGAATCGCTTAACCCCTCAAAAGCGGGAGAGCAAGTTGATATGACAATAGTCATTTCAACTCCTCAAATGTTTGGAATTTTTGAGTCTAAGCTCATTGCAAGATTTCCGGCCTTTGACCGGCTATGTCGATAGCAGCCGCAGCGGCGGCAGGTGTGCGAGGTGGTGTCAACATTGCGCTCGCAAAGTTCCCGCCACTGGCAGATACCGGGCTCGCAGATGCCGCCTCCGAAATCGGAAACATCATCACACAGCTCAATGCCCATTTCGATGGTCCTGATATCCAAGCCGCTGCTCAACTATTCGCCTTAACTGGGTACTGGCGTGAGCACCGTGTGCTAGTCATTTAGAACTATCCAGGGCCCTGCCAGCATTGCGCAATTCTTGCGAGTCGCTGCTACCGAGTCACCCGGTGCTTCTATCCTCTTCAAAATAGTCATCGACGACAGCACAGCTCTTCGCGGCGCTTAGTCCACGAAACTCGATGGAAAGGGCACCGTTCCAGGCATTCAGGCATTCATGCATTCTTGCGCGTGGAGATGGCGCTGGGAACGGGCGATGGTGTGATTCGGCTAGCATTTGAAGATGGGTACGGGAAGATTTACTCGCCGTGTACCTATCTGGCAGAATGGAAAGGCCATGAAGAGGGCAGTGGCTCCTGCCACATCATTCTGCTCCAGTCCCATTGTAACGCCCTGCAAAGTACGGAGTATATCTCTTGTCCATTTATGGTCAATACCATGCAATCCCAAGCGAGGGAGGTGAAGAGAAAATTCGGCGCACCCCGTATGGTAACGAATGAAAACACCGCGATGCTGGCAATCTCACAAACAAGTCAGGCGTGTCCATCCAAGCACATTGAGCTGCTGATGGGTTCCGTTTTGTGTCAGATCAGGCAGCCCCTCTTTCTGGGCCCTGTCACCGGGAATTATCGATGGACATGGGATAAATTTAGGATCCATTGGCCCGCTGCACAAATCGGGCAAGGATTTTCGGATCGTGGGTAGCCGGGCCTCATGTCGTGTGTTGCGATCCGAGGGTCGGGATTGGTGTAGGGTAGATCAACCGCCGCGGCGGTCGCTCTAGCGGTCGAAGTTTATTAATGCTGTGCCCTTTGTCACCGGTGCCTCGAGAGACTTTCCTCCCAGTTGGCTCGTCTTTCTCAAGCCCACGACTTGGGAGCCGACTGTCACCTCACGACCCAATCAGCTGTATGTTGGGGACCAGATGCTGACGGCAGACGTTCATCACTCCAGACCCTCGCCGACAGCTTACGGAAGGATTTTGCACGCTTGGCGCGCGGCATGCATTTGCATAGCATGGTATCATCTCTTGTGCAGCATGTCATCTGACAAGCCGAAAAACATCGCTTGGGCAATGGCCAGGCACTTGCTTTCCCAACATGGCCAGAGTCAGCATCCGCCCGGTAGCCATCAATTTTGACGAATGCTGTCCAGCCACACCACATCTGAAAAGCCAGCCGTCAGCTTACGTGCATGAGAGGGCGGGCTAGCGAACAGTTCGTCTGTGGAGCGGTTCCAGCGTGGACCAATCTTGACAGAGATCAATCGAGCAATTCAGCTTGGCAGCTTTCGTCCATCGAATACGACGACGCTGGGCGTTCTGTCATGCCGCCACGTTTCTTATGTGCTTTTTTGCAAGTGATCATCCAGCACCGGGACGTGCCTTGGCAGTCGTCGGTCGTCGAAAAATGCGACCATGCAATCCCAGAGCTGTTTGAGGAGGATCTTGGGTCGAGCGCAGATCGTACATACGCTCTGTGATGCGACGCATGCGCCTGCATCTGCCTTTTGGGTACAAGGTTACTGCGGGTTGTGAGAGCACTTGCGCCCCCAAAGGAAGAATTCCACCTCATGTCCCGTCTTATCGACCCGGGACAGGCTTCCTTTACCATTTTGGTGCAAGGCTACTGCAGGTTGTGAGAGCATTTGCGCCCCTCCAAAAGGAAGAATCCCACCTTGTGTCCCGTCTTATCTTGGAATATCGACCTGGGACAGGCTTCATCTACCTTTTTTGCTTAAGGCTACTACTGCAGGTTGTGAGAGCACTTGCCGCCCCCCAAAGGAAGAATCCCACCTCATGTCCCGTCTTATCCTAGAATATCGACCTGGGACAGACTTCCTTTACCTTTTTGGTGCAAGGTTACTGCAGGTTGTGAGAGCATCTGCGCCCCCAAAGGAAGAATCCCACCTCATGTCCCGTCTTATCCTAGAAATATCGACCTGGGACAGGTTTCGCGGGGAAGCCGCTGCAGGACCCTAGGAGGGATCGGAAAAAAAGAAGCTTTGGTTCCCACGAATGACTATCTAGGTCAAAAGAAAGCTACGTAGAATCTGCCTGTCATTATGATGTACAAGTACCGCAACAATCGTCTCCTTTCTATCCATCCTTCTTTTTCCCTTCCCTGCATCCTGCTATAATCTACAAAAAAAGAAAGCCTCTACCGGTAAAACGCAATGTCTAAACCACCGAGTCCATCGGAGATTGCCTGGATGAAGGCACACGCCGCTGATACGCGTGTTCCCGACATGATTGCGACCACCGTGATCTGCAGCGTTGCTTCAACGGCCTTTGTCGTTCTACGCTTCGTTTCACGTAGGATGGCTTGCATCAAGCCCCGGTTGAACGATTGGCTGTTGGTCGTGTCACTGGTATGTGGTTTCAGCAAAAAGACCGTGGGCTGTGTGCCCCCGACCTTCCATCCTACCACCCGTCCGAAAAAATGATCTGCTGGTTACAGCAAAGTAACAACACCATATGCCTCATATGTGCTCCTCTCTTCTCTCCTCAAAGTGCCTTGTCTTTGGCTTTTTCCCAGGCCCCATCTACATCATCTTTTTTTTTCGCGGGCCAAGAAAAATTGTCGGACTGACCATGGAACCAGATGCTCTATCTCGGATTCGCGATCGGATTCGCTTGCGCTACTCTATATGGAGCTGGCCGACACATCATCCTCCTCAAGAGTCAGCACAGACCCAATATACGTAGCGTGAGTCTGATGGATTGACCGGGGGCAATAATAGATTACGACCACTCTGGGACTGACTTTCGGGTTCTTCCCGCCTTTCTCGGATAGATCAACATTAGCGATCAAGTTTTATATTTCGTCGCTCTGGCTTTTGTCAAATTCAGCATCCTCAGCTTATACATCGTCATTTTTCCCGGC
Source organism: Moelleriella libera RCEF 2490 (assembly GCA_001636675.1). NCBI lineage: Eukaryota > Fungi > Ascomycota > Sordariomycetes > Hypocreales > Clavicipitaceae > Moelleriella > Moelleriella libera. Next base: position 71,112 of record AZGY01000027.1, read on the forward strand.
AGGGTGATGCGCTGGAGCGCAATTGTCATAGGAGTGATCATTGCAGCGTTGACCACTGCGACAACTCTCATGGCCATCTTTCGATGCGTCCCCATGTCGTGGATATGGGATCCAACCGTCACAGACCCCCGCTGCATCCAATTCAGCGTACTGGTGCTCGCTCACGGAATCTCCAATATCGTGACCGATCTGATCATTTTCGCAATGCCTATACACCCCATACTCAAGCTCAAGATGCCCAAAGACGAGAAGGTGTACGTTTTGCTTAGCTTCCTGCTTGGCGCCAGGTGAGATCTACTTTTTTTCTTACTCATTTGCAAGTTTCCGCCAGCGCACCTAACATAACTCAATCGGGACATCAGCGCTTGTATTGCGAGCATAGTTCGTACGGCCTACACATTGGATCTTGACAGCACGTCAGATCCGACCTGTAAGTAGCTGGCCTACGCGGTTTCCTTTACACCCTCACGGACATGCTGTGCGTTCGTGGGGCCTAGCATATCTGGCTCCTCCTGGCTCCCTTTTCTCTGACGCACGCTGATGTAGGGGACGATATGCCTGTATCCATGGTCTCCCTTGGCGAAATCATGGCTGGCATCTTGGCTGCCTGTTTGCCGACGTACGGCCCTCTCGTTCACTACATTAGTCACAAGAAGAAGAGGAGTGGCGACCGACCAGAGTACAGAAGCGCTGTTCGGATCACCCCCGATGATTCCGGGGAGCTCATGATGAGCAAAGACGACACATACAAGGGAGCACGCAACACCGAGGTGTCCATGATGAGCAAAGACGACACATACAAGGGAGCACACAACACCGAGGTGACCATGACGAACTAGATCCATTTGCCGACTTTCATAGGTCTGGGCAGAACGCAGTCCCCGTGCGAATTCGTGAGCGTTGACCGATACGGTAAAAGGCACGGGTTGGGGAAGAAAGTAGTGCAAGATTTCTTAAAGTCATGATGTAGCGGCGCATTGAATGTCTTGTCTCGTGAGGAGCAGAGTTAGGGTGGGATGGCTTTCAATAAAGTTGGAAATCACGTACACACGTTCTGACTGAGCGCGTCTTTTCTCGATGAAGGAAAATCCGCATCTCCCGTCGGCTGCGGGCCAGCATCACGACGTGAGACATGGCGTCGCAAAGCTGCTCGATTTCGTCGTCATTTTTTCGACGCCTAGCCAGCGCTGTGGAAGTTGTAGCTGAATGGCAGAGTCATTGTCGCACATTGGCGCATTTGTAGGCAAACGTGTCCTAGCCGCCCGAATACTGACTTTCCTCCCATGCTGAGTTGAGTCAGGCAAGCCTGGCCGCTGCGCTGCGGTCCTTGTTTATGAGTACTCGCCCACATCGTGATACGCAAGTCCAGGAACTGCTTTATTACTCGGCAAGTCTTGTTTTCATCCTCGAACAACCATCGTAACCCCTTCGCTTCCTCTCTTCCTCTTTTCTGTTTTTTTTTTCCCTTCTTTCTCACAATTCCGCACCCGAGCGGGCGTTTTCTCGAGGGACATTTTGGCAATCATTGCCGATGCAAATCAGCAACTGTATGTTACTCTGGTACAGACATTCTACGGTGCGGAGCGTGGCTCATTTTCTTTCACTGACAGGTCCGGATGCCTAGTTTCGTGAGAGCATTTCTGCTATTATAAGGTCTCATCAATCAGCGACTGGAATCAAGGGCCAGTTGTCTCGGATACTTGGAGAAGAAGCGAGCGGTCTCACGCAGGGACACATGACAGGGCAGATACGGCCGACACGGACAGGATTCGTGACCGTGGAGCAATCACGACCCAAGACAATGATCGCTTTCGGGCCAGAGAGAATGGGCGGGCCAACTTGACAGAAATAGAGGGCAAGAATTCGGTTTCTTTTTCGTTGATGTCCAGGTCGAAGTGGCAGATTTTCCACACGAGCTCAAGTTTCATGTTGTGGTCGAGGTTGTGGTTGGCCGCGGACATTTATAAACGGCAAAAGTGCTCAGTCTGACAAACACGTTTATTTATAACCATGCATGGCTATTTTGAACTGCGGGGGAGAGCGCGAAAATCGATTGTTTCCATGAATCATCTGTGCGCGGTTCTATCCCCTGGTCAGACTGAAACGGCTCCCTCTATTGTTCTTCACTTGGACAACGACCTGCAAAAGGGTCCCGGCACAGACAGCAAACATCTGTTGAAAAATGACCACGAGGAGCGCGCTGTTTCCGCAGAGCGCTCTATATAACCGGACAGGCTGCCATGCTGGCCACAACCTCCCGTCAATTTTGGTCCTCATGTCAGCTGCCGCGTTGTCGGCGTCTTGGAAGAAGAAATGCGATTCGGACTTGCCGTCTTGGTGGCGCAAGGCCTCGTGAGCGGCAGCTTCGCCGAACCATGGGAGATGGGGCCATGGAAGTATGGGGTGAGTCAAAAAATCCGAGTCCAAAAGCCGTGAATCAAAGCGACCAGAAAACTGAGACAAGGGATAAAAAACTTACTCGCAAAGGTCTGCTCCAAGGAACACAACAACGCTTGCGAGCTCAGTTGGCACGTTATGACGCGCGACAGCCTTTCTTTACGCAAGTATCGGTTCACATGTGCGGAGGACCAACCGGTGAGGAGACGACAGACCATGTTCGCGATAAGGGAGAGGTGGCAATGCTGACTTGGGCGGATCAACAACAGTGTGACAAGTCGTGCTGGTACAATACATCAAAACAGAAGGGATGCTGCAGCAACCTTGTTCCTTTTAAATTCCCCAGAAAATCGAAACTGCCGAATGGCAGGCTGACTTCTCATCTCTTGCCGCATTTCTTTCCGTATCACGGCAAGAAGACTGAACGAATCCCGGGCCTAGATCCGGACGTCCTGGGGCGACGAACAGTATGCGAAGGACGCGCGTTTGCGACGCAACTGACACTGATCAGTGAAGAACGCTTTTCCCAAACCACGAAATCTGCCTCCAGAGGGAAGAGGGTTCGAGGGAAGAGGGTTCGAGCGCAGCGAGGCCAGCCCGCCGCAGGCGACCCCCGGTAGGGCCGCCGGAGGCAGATTCACAACTCCTTGGCGTGAGTGAGCAGAGAGAGCTCCTCCGATCGGCCCGGTTGGAGGTGGCTTGGGGGCGCGAATAAGCAGCACGAAGCACCGACAAATCTGACAAGAATTCAATATGCTCTCAGGACTCCTGCTGGCCACCCGCTGCATCGCTGCTGCAATTGCTGCTGCTGCTGCTGCTGCTCGTCGTCCACGTGCAAGTATAGCAAGTTCTGGTGCAGCCGGCCTCGCGCAACCCGGATTCTCAACCTCGTGGTGCATTATTGCGCATCGAGCCGTCGTCCCTGGTGCAGAGAGGCAGGCAGCATGGACGTCGTCTGTCGGCAACGTGGAGAGGCGAAGGGGATTCGGTCCCATGCACGGAGCATATGTGACAAGTCGTGGGCTGGGGTGGGCGGGCACTGGAGCGTTTCTACTTGCATGATTTTAGGTTTTTAGTGAGATGGGGGTTTTTGATTTTCTGCTCAAGACGTGCACCGAAAGCGATGGCGGATTGGTTCGACTCGCACGCGCGATGCGATTGATTGCACGGATGGGGGCCCCCAAGCCGCCGGCCAACTTGGTTCATAGCCGAGGAGAGAGGGAGCGGAGCGGGCGGCTCCGCATTGTCGGCCAAAGTGGCCGGCCCGCCCGCCGCTGCATCGCGAAGAAAACTACGTGAATGATTGCAAAGACGGCCAACTTGGCCGTCGTTGCGTGACCCAATTCGCGAGGCTGAAGGGGGCACGGCACAACGATGCTGAGAAATGCCAGTTGGTTCGGCCAGAATGGCCTCAGTCGTTTGTCATTCTGCATCCAATCTACGCCAACGATGAACTCGTCCGAAGGAATATTATGCCAGTTGGAACGGCCAGAATGGTTGGCCTCGGTGGTTTTGTCAATTCTGCATTAAATCTACGCCAACGATGAACTCGTCCGAAGGAACATGATCTCAGTATATAAAGAAACACATGCGGTATTCAGGAATCAAATATGATCATCGCATCATTGATCTATAGAGCTTGCATTGTGCCTCCCCCCCTATTGTATCACTCTGAAGCAAAGAACCAGGAGCATTCTGCCGTAATTCAGCCCAGGCAAAGCAGGATGACTCTGGGCACTCGACCACTCGCTCTCGTCACCGGCGCGACGCAAGGCATCGGCCTCGCAGTCGCCCGCCAACTCGCCCGCCAGCACTCCTACCACGTCCTGCTCGGCGTGCGCGACGTGGAGACCGGCACCCGCATCGCAGACGAGCTCAAGAGAGACGGCCACCAGGCATCCGTGGTGGAGCTGGACCTCACCGTCGAGCAGTCCATCGACGGCGCCATCAAAGCCATCGAGCGCGACCACGGCTACCTCGACGTCTTGGTGAACAACGCCGGCACCTTACTGGACAACAGGGCCGAGATGAAGAAATGGGACCTGTACCAGGCCACGTTCGTCACCAACGTCATCGGGGCCGGCGTCTTGACGGAGGGGCTGGTGCCTCTGCTGTCCAGGGCGCGGTCTGGTCCCCCGCGCGTCGTCTTTGTGAGCAGCAGGATGGGGAGCCTGGCGCTGTCGCTCGACAAGACGACCAACTACTACGCGGCCGAGTACAAGGTGTACGACGCGAGCAAGGCGGCCGTCAACATGCTGGCCGTCGAGTTCGCGCGCGTCCTCGACGGCGTGGGGGGCAAGAGCAACGCCGTGTGTCCGGGCCTGGTCAGCACGGCGCTGACGGGCCACACTGCCTACGGGGAGAGCCCTGAGCTCGGCGCCGTCAGGATAGTGGAGATGGCTACCCTGGGACAGGACGGGCCAACGGGCACGTTCAGCGACAGGAGCGGCGTTGTGCCCTGGTGATGATGATGATGATGATGGACGCGCGATTGGCAGGCCAGCTTAGACGGGAGAAGTAGACTAGACTCTGTGCGGCCGACCGCAAACCTTGTTTCGCCCCCCTTCAATTATGTATCTGCCCTCGGCGCCCGATTTTGATTGACCGGGGAGAAAAGCACGGAGTTAACGAGCTCTTCTGTCCGGGGGCGTGAAACGAAGGCGCCACCATTTGGGCGAGGGGGGTCGAAAGACGACTAAAAAAAAAAAAAAAAGATGGACTGACGGGAGTAATTGTTGCCATGTGTGGCAAGGCATTTTTTGTTTTTGGTCTTGACATTGACCCAATCGAAGCAGTGCAGTCAGCCGTGGCCAAGCAAGCCCTTGTTCATCATGGAAGGGCTTTCTGCGGCGCCCACGTCGCTCAAGACATCGCTCAACTTCTGTCCCATGTGCGAAAAGCCATTCACGCGAGGTTCCTCCCACCAGGCCCCCAGGTGCGACTTCACACTTACGGAACAGGTCACGGCTAACAGGTGCGTGAACTAAAGACCGGCCGTACAATCGACATGTGAGGTACTGTCGCAAAGCGCAGCTCACTCGCAAAGGTCGTCCGAAAGCCTGCATCGCCTGCAATCTCGCCAAAACCAGGTGCGACTTTGCGACGCCTCGCTGCAGTAGGTGCGAGAGGAGAGGGGTCGACTGCACGTATGACGAGACGCAGCACGCTCTGCCGGATAGGTTGGCGGTGGAAAGCCAATCAGCTTCAACTCTGCACTTCAGTCCGAGTGACAGGACTACTCTGGCCGGCGCTGATTGGCTGGACTGGGGCAACTTTGAGGAATCTCCGTACCAGGGCCAAGTCGACTCGCTCGAGACCGTCCTCCCTGACGCGAACGTTATTAATATTGGATTGGATGATTTCGGCAGCTTCATAGGCGGTGTTGACAGCTGGGAGAGGACGGCGGACATTGCTGGCTCGTCGCTTGCCTCGCAGCTGGGGCCAGCAGCAGCAGCAGCAGCAGCAGCAGCGCAGGACCATCTCACGATCCCCAATCACAACTCGGTCGAGTACATCCTGGCCAAGTCGCGCGCGACCCGAGCTCTCACCCAGCTGAGCCACGATACCGTGGCATCGCAACATGCGGCCAATCTCATCTCCCGGATCGTCAGTGCCTTTCCTCAGATGATGTTGCGCCGGAGTACGTTTCCGCCTTTTATACATGCACACTGGGACGAGCCGGCGCTGCCGGACATCTTGGCAAGCTGTGTGGGCATTGCGAGACTATTCGTCACCCGATCGGACGACACACGTTCATTCCTCTGGAAGACGATTGGTGCCGAGGAAAAAAGATTTCGGGATGAGGTACGTACGCAGAGGGCCTGTCGGGAAACCCTGAAGTCGTCTCGTCGTCGGTAGGATTCTCCGGCTGAGCGTTTTCGTGCGGCTCCAGAAACACACGTTTACTGCGGCTCAGCTCGTGCAAGCAGGCCAAGCCTTGACCATTTACATCGTCATGGCCATTATTGACCAGCATGAAAATACGCCCGCGCTTGGTGCGCAGCTCATGCATACGTCCATGGTATTACCACCACATTGTCGATCGGAGGGGTGGCAAGCAGTCAGCTAACGCCATGGGTTGGTTCAGGAACTCAAACTCCACCTGCAGACGCTCATTGGGGAACGAGATGTCGACGGCGAGCTCATCATGCCAGGGACCGAGTCCGCCAAGAGCAGCAAAACGTGGCAAGACTGGATCTTTTCCGAGTCGAGACGACGGTAAGCATGCGCCTTTTTTCTCACCTTGACGAGAGGGGAGGATCACCATTGGGGGGCTCGTGCATGCACAGAAGCTGAAATCCCATGGGCACCGCAGCCTGGCCTGTCTGTGGTTCGTCATCACGCGTGTGTTTGCGCTCAAGACCGAAAAGGCATTCTGTTCGGCCATGAACGACTATCCGCAACTGGCGCTCCCGTCGTCCAAGTTCGTCTGGGAAGCTCGCACGCGAGACGAGTGGCAGACGGAAAAGCTGCACCACGAGAGGAGCTGCCCGATCACGACGTTTGCCGAGTTGCTCGAGGTGCATGGCCGTCCGGGAGACGCGGAAAATGCAAGAAAACTGGATACGTGGGAGGCTGGAAGCGACAAGCTGGGCATGCTGATGGACATTGCCGTGGAGCTTGCCGTGTGAAAACAAAAATAGACATTCAATGTCACCCTTCTTTGTCCCGAGTGTGCAGGCAGTGATCACGTATGTTTGCCGTGTGGCACTCCGTACGTACAGGAGGAGCGCTGACAATGAAGAAGGGGGGCGCAAAGAAGTCCCTCAGCCCCTCCCCCCCCCCCCCCCCCCCCCCCCCCCCCCTCCCCCCTTCGAGCACCTACAGTACTGTAAGAACAAGAAATCAAGGATTGCAAGGAAAGCAGCGATGGCCGGGCATCGGTCCGTTGACCGTGCACCGCCTGGGGAAATTTGGTCCAAGTGCGTGCGCGCGTGGATGAACGGCACAATATCGTACAGTACGAGCTGACGATCCTTGTTAATCAAACGAGTCAAATTGCAGGTGACGAATAACACATGCATGCTGCATATCATGTAACTTTCCACTTCCGATTGCTACCCCCTCAAATCGGACATGGTCGTATCAGCAGCAGAAAAACAAGCTCCAGCTCCACGCAGGATCGGAATGTGGTCCTGTGGGAGGATGGCTGAGGTTGCGGTCGGCCTGCAGGTCGTTTGGTCCGTGACGCATAATGTGGGATCAATATTATGACGATGACGATCCTTTTGGAAGGGACAGCACAGGACAGACGGGCAACGGCGGGTAACGGCGCAATGCGACGCCTCGGACGGACACGCACGCACGCACGCGGTCCTCCCCAACAGGCACGTTTGTACCTCTGCAATCGGTCTTCCTGGATTGTTATCAGCTGCTAGCGGCGGATACCTGCGCAGGGTGTTTGAACCCAACCGGCCCTCGGGAGGGCCAATCAGGGCATGTTGGGTGGATGGGAGATCAGCACCGAAGGGGGGGCAACTTCAGATTGCACGCAGCGCCCACAGAGATTGAAAGTACTCCCCCCCGACATGTGATCCACCAACGTGCGCCTGCGGTAGGTCCCCAGCTAACAGCAGCAGGCGGGCCACAACACGCTGGCCCACTAGCACGAAACCTCTGCGCCCCCCCCCCCGGTCAAGTCCGGCCACAGACGACCGGCAGGACAATAGAACAAGGTAAGCTGGGCCACCCTGTGCACATCAGATAGATTGACTGGACATTAAAACCTGCCCGAGGTGGCAAGGCCTGTCGCCCACAACAACGCGCTATGGGCTGCAAATGTCTTGCATGGGGGGCCCGACGCCGTCCAAATTGTCGACCTATCGAATCCATTTCCATGACGCCACTTGTTTGTTGGTCCCAGAAGCCGGTTGCATTCTCCATGAGAGACATCTCTGTCTAAAATTGACGCAAATACCAGAATATCCGCCCTTTCACCTTCTTCCTACCCTCTCCCGCTTCTCACGCTGCCGCCGCCATTGTGAAACCTGTCTCTCGGTCGCCCGGGTGCCTGCATTATCGAGACGAGACTCCCGTTAATCGAACGTTGACGATCAAAATTTCTTAAATCTTTTTTTTTAACCTTTCCATACCTTGCCTGGGCTTGACTTGGAGCTACAGGCGTTTTGAAACACGATCCCGAGCTCTCCGATGATTCTCATCAGTCCCTTCGCTTGCTCAATTCGTCATTCGTCATCGCAGTACAGCACGGGCTGAACGCGACAACAAATCATCTCGCTTCTCCCCCCCTTGTTGCTCTTCTTTTTGCCCCCTTTTGTCTTTTCTCTTCCTCCTTCTCCCATTCTAATTCTTTTACTCTTCCTCTTCGGAAGTCATCCTTTTCTAACTTGGATGACAATGGGAGTGGCTATACGCCCGTTCAAAGTATCGGTCCGCAGAAGAACACCAACCGTGGTCATCATCTGCTCCCTTTCCCTCTTGCTTCTCGCATTCGGTGCTTTTGAACGATCGGAATCGCGCCTGCAGTACCCGCTCCCACTCATCTTGGAAGCCGCCCTACCCGAGAGGCTGCGGGTTCCCCCATCATGTCGATCCGACCTCAACTATCTACGGCGGCCTGAATATGGCCTTTCGAAAGAAATCATCTACCAGAAGCGCTGTGTTCACGGCCTCAAGAACACTGGCGTGTCGAGAGACAACATCGCCCAGCAGCCGAGGCCCCTGTTCCAGGCCAACAACAGCAGAATATTGGATCTGAACCATGGCTGTAGCGGCGCTCTACCGGAAGAGACCGCGTGCAGCCCAATTACTCTGAATGTTCCTCTTCCCTATCCGAAGCGCGAGTACCCCGAGCTCATCTTTGGGGTCGCATCGTCCTCGCAAAGATTGAAAGACTCGATTCCACAATTCAGGCACTGGCTGGGAGGCACCAAGGCTCGGCTGCTGGCAATTGTGACGGACCACAAGTTGTCAAATCGTCAGATGAGAAAATTGACAACACAGTTTAACCAGTCCGGCATCCATTTCATTGGTGTTCGACCGGAGAACCCAGATATTGGCGTGAACGAACAACACTTCGTCGCCGTACGCGACCTCCTCCGCCACGCCGACGAGGAGACGAAATGGGGTGTAATCATCGACGACGATACCTTTTTCCCATCGCTGTACCCTCTCGCTCAAGCACTCGACAAACAAGACGCCTCTGTACCTGCCTATGTCGGCGCCCTTTCGGAGAACCAGGAGGCCGTCGACTTCCATGGATACATGGCGTATGGTGGCGGCGGGATTTTCCTCTCGGTCCCCATGCTAAAGCTGCTGGAACAAAACGTGGACGCGTGCCTGAGCGAGAGCAGGAATCGCGAAGGTGACGGCATGCTCAAATACTGCGTCGACACGAAGACGGACGCGAACCTGACGCAAATCCCCGGCCTGCACCAGCTCGATTTTGGCGGCGACTTGGGTGGCTTTTATGAGTCAGGCAAATTGCCTCTCAGTCTACATCACTGGAAGACGTGGCATCAAGCCCCGGTCGACAAGATGGCCAAGGTTGGCCAATTCTGTGGGGGCTGTCTCTTCCAACGATGGCGCTTTGGGACGGACACGGTCCTCGCCAACGGCTACAGCATCGCCGTGTACAAGAATGGCACGGCGGCCGTCGACCTGAACCGCATGGAGGGCACTTTTCGCGATTCCGGCCCTCACTGGGAATGGAGCCTCGGCCCCATGAGAGACGCTCTTCCGGCCGACGAAAAGAAGAGCTACGTGCTCGCGGACGCCGAAGTTGTCGGCGATCACCTCCGCCAGGTGTATGTATATAAAGCGCCGGGCGACGAGGGCCGAAGAGACGAGGTTTTTGAGCTGTGGTGGGATTGGCGATGATACAAAGTGAGAGGAGGAGAGGAGCTGGGCATCCAACCGGCCAGTCTGTCGTTACAAGGACAGGGCCGAGTGCGCCGGCGGACCGACGGGGTGTTTATTTTTGTATAATGTGTGAACCATTGTCGGTGGGCGGGCAATGGTTGCGGCATTTTGGACATTTGTGTGGACCATTTACTTTCCGGCGTACAGCGTAATTTTGGCATACTCGCACGAGTTTCAGTCTATTCAGGATACAGGGGATCGGGATGAGGAATATCTCGTCCGATGCCGCAAATACATTTCTCTCCATCCACCCTCTTTCTTTCCTTCTTTCTATCTTTCATTAATGTGAGTGAGCAGCAAAGGCGCGCAAAGTGCCGCTGCCTCTGTTTCATGAAAGTCCCAAGTCTCGCGAGGCCAACCCCGGACAGAAAGCGTGGTCGTGCTCCGCGGATCGGGATAAGAACTATCTCGTCCGATGCCGCAAATACATTTCTCTCGATCCACCCTCTTTCTTTCTTTCTTTCCTTCCTTCTTTCTTTCTTCTCATCTTTCTTCAACGTGGGTGAGCAGCAAAGGCGCGCCAAGTGCCGCTGCCGCTGTTTCATCACAGTCCCAAGTCTCGCGAGGTCACCCCCGGACAGCAAGTGTGGTCGTGTTCCGCGAGATTCTAGATGATGTTTGAGCTGACGATTCGATGAGAACCAGAACGCCAAGACCCATTGTTTTATGAGTTACAGCTTGGCGTTGGGAGGGGGGGGAAGGTCTGCTGTCGCTCTTGCATACGTACGTGGTCGTTCCAGAAACTTGCGCGTCACCCAATCAGAAAAGTCGGGAAGGGTGCCGCGCAAGCACGATGTCCAATACACCTCACCTAGCTCTTTTCTGCCTCTCTTCGCGTCGCGACTAAGTGGGAAAAAACGTGGGAAATGTCTTTTTCTAGTCTAGATCTGGTCCTAGCCTGGCGCGGGCGAGAGGGGGAGAAAAGAGGGGGGCGCGGATTTCAGAAAGGGCAAGCCGATGATGATGATGCCAAACTTTGCGCGTCGCAGTTCGGTAGGGCAGTTTCAGCGATGACATCGAGTGCCCGCGCAGCACTGCCCTGCCCTGCCCTGCCCTCTGCTCCTTTTTTTTTTTTCTCTCTCTGGAAATACCGTCATGGGACGATCCCGAGTTCAACCCGTCTTTTTTTTTGTCCAAATCCATGTGCCGTGTTTGCCGGGGGTGCAGAGAAGGAAAGGAAGCGAGCGAGGGGGGATCGTCCCATCGCCAGTCGGACCAAAGTTCTGTGACTGTCGTTTCCCACAGATTGCAATCTGTCGCAGCTAGCTGCGTGAACATGCGTGCCCTGCGGAACTAAGAGCGGCAAAGGCGGCAGTGGCATCTGTCCGTGATTTGGTGGTGGCGGGGGGAATGCGGCAAGTTCTCTCTCGCTCTCCTCTCCGTTCTTTTGGGCAATCAATCCCAGACGGTCGGTCCTGTTCCGTATGACGAACCAGACGTGGGACCCCAGGTTCTAACCAAGGTTCGTCCCCCTCCCCTCTTTCTTCAGCCCAGCCGTGTAGCAGAAAAGGGCCATGTATTCTGTTTTCCAAAAGTGGCACAGACTGTGTCGTCTGGTCGGCTGCGCGGCTCGTGTCACCCAGTCTCTCGATGGTCTTGTCTCTTGTCCCTCGTGTTTCCGGGGACTTGGGATGGCACGCACGTTGTTGTTGGTCCAGGCACGCAAGGTCGCACAGACGGCGCCACCGCACTCGATCCAGTTCACAGTTCACATGTTGCTACAGACTATTCAGAGAAATTGCCATCACACCAGTCAGTCCGTTGGCCTTGATCGATTGATAAACAGCCATGTACACATCCTGATCGCGTGCAAACCACTACTCATTCGCGCGCCCATCGTTGTTTTCCTGCCATGCCGTCAAACGAACCCTGTCTTGTCTTGGCAAAAAGCTTGGCCGAGAAATCATGATCAAATCCCCATCCGACACGATGCGCAATCGATCTTTCCTTTCTTTTGCCCGGCAGCTCCTTGACACGGAGCACCCTCCACCCCCAGTTCCTGTCCTAGTCACGGCTCGACGGCGCGCGCGCGCGCGCGAGTAGCCACAACCTGTGACTAGTAGCTGTTTAGGGCCATTCATGCCCGTTGGAGTGGCTGACATCGGCCGCGTTACAGAACGGCACATCATTGTCACGTCACGCCTCGTCGTCGTCACATACGAAGATCACGCCGCTCTCGACCTGCGTAGATGAGCAGTGCCGTGCAAGCAGGAGAAGGGGGGCAGAGGGGGGAGGGAAGGAGAGAATTTCCTATAATAAGGCTGTCATGTTCGTCCCAAGAGAGTTTTCCCTTTCCCCTCATCCTCATCACCAACACATCTAATCCTTCCTACATTCGGCGGCAGGCTTCGCACATTCTCTTACAACACATTCCCTTTTCTTTTTGCTTTTCCAATTCCTTTCTTTCCTTTATTTCTCCCACTCACTAATACCGCAAACATGAAGGTCACCTCTGCCTTGTTGCTCAGCCTTGTTTCCGGCGCGCTGGCCGCGCCTCATGTCGCTACCGGCGGCTCAGCGGACCTCGTGGCCCGGCACGAAGACACTGCCGCTCTCCTCGAGACCCGGGATCTCATCCTAGAGCAGCGTCGCGTCGCTGAGATTGAGGAGCGAGACATCGAGGCTCGCGACCCCAAGAAGAAGAAGAAGAAGGCCAAGAAGGCCAAGGCCGCTGCTCGGGATCTCGCTGCTGCGGATGACGCCGCCGCCGCCAACGCCGCCCGCTCTATCGAGGAGGATCGCGACCTAGAGGCCCGTGACCCCAAGAAGAAGAAGAAGAAGGCCAAGAAGGCCAAGGCCGCTGCTCGGGATCTCGCTGCCGCGGATGACGCCGCGGCCAACGCCGCTCGCTCTATCGAGGAGGATCGCGACCTAGAAGTCCGTGACCCCAAGAAGAAGAAGAAGAAGGCCAAGAAGGCCAAGAAGGCCAAGGCTGCGGATGCCGCTGCTGCGGATGCCGGCGCCGCCGACGCCGCCGCCGCCCCCGCTGCCAACGCCGCTCGCTCTATCGAGGAGGAGCACGACCTGGAGGCCCGTGACCCCAAGAAGAAGAAGGCCAAGAAGGCCAAGAAGGCCAAGAAGGCCAAGAAGGCCAAGAAGGCCAAGGCCGCGGATGCCGCTGCCAATAAGGCCAAGGCGGACAAAGCCCAGGACGCTGCGGCGCCTGCTGCTGCCGCTGCTGCCGCCGAGCCTCGCGTCACCAGCGCTTTCGATGCCAAGGGTATTGTCTAAAGTGTTTCCCTCTCTCCACAGGGGCCCGGAAATGCTGATGGTGGTCGCTGGCGGGGGTTGGATATTGGAAGACGGGGAGGCGGTGGAGCGGAAATATAGGCAAATGTACTTTATCCTGCCAAGTTGAAACGGCAGCTTTTTAGTTTGTCGTTGTATTTTACTGGGGGGAAGGGCGATGCTCGGGTTTTTCTTCATTATGAAATCCCTCATTTGATATTCGTTACGATTGATGCCGGCTCTGCAGTGCATGCGTTTCCGGCGCTCTCATAGACCTTTTTGGCAATCTCAGTCGCATCCTTTGCTAAATCGCCCGACTCTTCGCTTCCTTGCCGACGGTGGCAATGTGTGATCGCCCAGCTGCGGCTTTTTGCCGTACGTGCCTCTTGGCTATTTGCCTCCGGCGGCCCTACCGGGGGTCGCCTGCGGCGGGCTGGCCTCGGTCCGCTCGAAGTCCTGCCATGAGGTACTTTATGAAGCACGGCGTGTGCACGTCCCGAGCTTGCGAGGCCAGCCCGCCGCAGGCGACCCCCGGTAGGGCCGCCGGAGGCAAATAGCCAAGAGGAGACCAGATGGAATCATCAAGATATTGAACACATATATACGCGGTGGTCATCGAGCGCAGCGAGGACAGCCCGCCGCAGGCGACCCCCGGTAGGGCCGCCGGAGGCATAATTGCAGCCCCCGGTATGACTGCTTGTCCTATCTGCAAATTTGCTTCCGGCGGCGCTTAAAAAAGCACGCCGAGTCTTCAATCTTGGCCGCCCCCCACCCCCTCCCTTTAATGAGGGGCTTGGTAGGTCGTTTCGCTCGAATCATACCTCCCCCGGAAGTCTGCAGCAAGACGTCGCCAACTGAATCGTGAGGCAGTGGGTCTCCACCCACTCACTCTATTCGAGCCACTTCTGAGGCCGCGGGGCGCAAAGGTGACTACTACTCGTGAGCAGCTGACGGGTAGGGAGGATTTGTTGTTTCGGCGAGTCGTTGAGTCAGGCTCGGGCAGTGGCCAATGTAGAGAGCTTGCAATTCCGTAATACAGAAAGGAAGGATTACGAGGAAAACTAATCTTGGACACTGAATCATTGATGTGTGCGGAGGAAATCAATCGACATATGCCAGCAGAGCCGTGGTCCCCATCACGAGACAGCGCGTCACCTGAATCCTCTGATCCCGGCTGCAGTCCTCGTCGAAGCAGGTCGAAAGGACAGCTTTAATCAGAGGTACGACATTGATTGCGTTACTTGTGTACAGGAGGCGAGACGTCCTGTACAAGCGACGGCTCCAAGATGGGTGGACAATGGCTCGACAGGGCTTGAAGACAACGGCACTTTGCGAAAGACCTGTGTTGGGACCGCGCAGCGCCCAACAAGGGGGAATGCTGTGGGTTCCGGTAAGCGTTCGCGCAAAGATTCAAAGGGAGGGAACAACTCGGACAACGAAATCTTCCCACGGGGCTGGCGCATCCCGGAGCAGCGCGGATACAATCAGACGCACGGCGGACAACGTCAACGAAATGGCACCTGCATCAGAAAAGTCGGTCTCTGGCGCCCGATTGACATGGCGGCTGGTCAATCAGCACAATCTGATATATAGTCTTCTCGCAGTGCTGGCCAGTACTTGCAGGAGACAAAGAACGCCTGCAATCGCAGCTTTCTTCATTCCCGACAACTGTAGAATCTTCGGCAAACCATGATTAGATGACTTGAACAGGAAGCTAGTGTACAGTCTCTCGCAATCTTGCAATCTCGATGTGCGTTGAAGAGGCTACAAGGAGCCAAGAAAACTCTCGCAATCTTGCAATCATATTGTCCGTTCAAAAGGCTACAAGGAGCCAAGAAGCCGTCCAGCCGCGGATTCGTCCATAAAGCCACCAACGGCCACTCTCCAGAGCGATGCCGGAACTCTGCCATAACGAACCGCCCCCTGTGTTCAATCGTTGCCATGTTTTCCTAGACCTTTGAACCAGGCTTGCCATCTTTGCCGATCGAGATTCCGTCTTTCCCTGCCGTTCCCAACTTGGGCTCGTTGACATTGTCGCGCTCGTAGACGCCGCCTTCGGCCGAGAGAGGAACTTGACGCTCGTCGCTCACCTCAAAAGTCCCCGATGATGATGGGAGAGGGATTTCGGTGCCGTCGGAGCCCGGGGCATTCGTTGTGGGCTTCTTGTTCTGGTCGGACGACATTGTCTGTGTGGGCAGGGCGGGGCAGGGGGAGCTGGCTGGCTGGCTGGACAGAGTGCTGCTCTTCGGCTGCCTCTGTAGGTTGGGCTGGAGGGAGGAAAGAGTGAGTATACGACGTGAACGTGCGCCCTGGTGTGTGGTTGCAGAGAGTTACGGGGATGCAAGGCCTTTCGTAGTACGATGATGTGCACTTTTTCCGGCGGTGCGCTGCTAGGTTTTGTACCTTTGCTCCCGCTAATGTAGACGTCACCGCACCGTCACGTCACACATGGCATCGCATTGGGCAATTATACCGGGTCTGCGAGTATGCCTCCGGCGGCCCTACCGGGGGTCGTGTGCCTGCGGCGGGCTGGCCTCGCTCCGCTCGAAGTCCTCTAGCGCCATCATAGATCTGGGGTGCGCGCCGATTCAGCAGCTGGCCTCCAACGCCCTCTCTCCCGTACACATGCCGTCAGGATGGGGATGGGCGTCTTGGGGACTTATGCGGCGGGAACAATACGAAGGGCAGGATAAATCCCTGATGCCTGCGCTGCACCTTCTGTATGTCTGGCGTTTGAGGGTGACAAGCCAGTCCATCTTCATCATCGTTGCCTCTTCCTCTAAACCCTATCAAGGACAACGTACCCGGCTAACAACCCAAGTACGATCCAATTACGGGGATGCCGTCCGTCCACGGCAGCAGCGTCGAACCCACATCACGTCATTGGCCGGTGGTGGTGCGACTCTGCCGGGCTTGACGCTCCGCGCAGTCGCAAGTACTGAGGCAACGATGCACCGGCCGGTTCACGTGAAATCATCACCGAGTCGCTACCCAAGTCAATGCAGCTCATTTTCCCGAATCACGTAGTTGTCGTTCGCTGCGATGTTTGTTGGGCGCGAAGAATCTGAAACACCATGCCGGACTTGGCCTTTGCGTCGAAACTGTCCCTCAAGTAGAGCGAGCACCAGCTCCTCGCGAATAATGACCACCGACTGATCTCAGACCAGTCCGGAAATCTGCAGCAACTCCAACCAAGGCAATATTCGCAAACTTGCTCAAACGCCGAAGGTAAGAAAAGGGTTCTGTGATTTCACAACATTTGGTGAAACTTGAAATCGTCTTATACCACCAAGTCCACTCAACTTCGTAGTACGACAGCGCAATTGAATACCGCATATGAGGGGGGGGTGGCGCCAAATGGAAGCCTCCGAAAGATCCTTGTCACAACGCTGCAAGACGTACATACAATTGTCGTTGATTCGGGCAGATGAGTTAGGGTTAGTTAGGTTATTAGGGTTAGGGTTAGAGACGCCAAACGGAAGCCTCCGAAAGATCCTGATCACAACGCTGGAAGACGTACACACAATTTCGTTGAATTCGGGCAGACGATGGGTCATCCGATCGAGCATACTAGGCGCAGAGGAGCGGCAGACGTCACGTCTGCGCATCGAGGGCGCTGGGCAAGCCGAATGTGCACGGAGGCGTCCGAATAGGATGCGCCTCGCTGGCCCAGGAGGCGCTTGCTCTCTCCCGAAATTATGAATTGCACCCGGAGAAGTGTATCTTGCCGTTGGCATTTCAATGAACCGTAAGCCTCACAAGCCCATATTTGCCCTAGTCTATTCAATGATGCTACATCTTCGGCCTATCCCCAACGCACTCGTTCCCAGCCAGCAACGTTCTGTCTCCAGCTGTCAACCACCTTGCGAAGAACCCCATCCTCAACAAAGTCACTCAGTCCGTCGTCGGTACCACCTGGAAAAATCCATTCTCTTATCCTGGCACTGCACTTGGACTCATCAGCAACCTCATTTTTGAGCTTGGCCACGATTGTCTGGCACTCCTTCAATGCAGCCTCTGCCAGAGCTTGCATCTTTCTGATGCGAGTGGTGGCTCCCTTCCGGGAAGTACTGTCCTTTGATCGATCGTTGAAGGAGGATATCCATGTGCTGCAAAGCTTCGTAGCCATGGCAGTATCGCGGAGCATTGCAATCGGATGGAACGAACGGAGCAGCGCCACAGTGTCTTCGATATTTTCGGTCAAGTGCGGCAGGTCACTGAGCTGGCTGGATATGGAAACCTCTATTGCCTCGATGATTTCGTCAAGAACGCTCGATGACGCAGTTGCCCAATCAACACCGGTAGCTAAAGATAGTAGCGTGCACAGCAAGTGCAAGGATTCAAAATACAGCAGTTCGCTCGCGGTGCAATGGCTCGACGCTTGGTGTAGACGCTTAGACATGGAATTTCCGAGTTGCGTTATTCGTTCGATGACAAACGTCTGCTCGGCGCAGGAGAGAGTGGCAGAAGCTTTGTACGGTGCCGGTGGCATGTAGGACAACACCCCATGAAATGCTTCGGCGAGCAATGCTAAATGCGTTCGAGTGCTCTGAAACAATTAGCAGGTTTCGCGCAGGGAGCGACTCATTTTCACGCACAGAAAGTTCAGGTCCAAGACCGAGACGTCTGTACAGCGGCGTCGTGGTGCATTCCCACGAGGGGAACGAGCCGAAGTCGATTACCTCGTGCAGCGCGGAGTCGTCAGACAATTCGCCTATCGTAGGAAAGTCAGTTCAGATCCTTATACATGTGTGATAAAGACCTTACATAGTCGAGCATCATTCAGGAGATTGCTGCAAGGGTCGCCGAATAATCTGCCAGCCCGGGTTTCCTCCACTAGACTCATGGCTCGCGTACATCCGGTCCTGAGGTTTTCGATGTACTTCGGCATATCAAGTACGCTGCCATAGCTTCCAGCCTCGAATGCTTCTATCAATTTTCTGGGCATCCGCAAACGCAGCGACGTGTCATAGTGTGAGCGAACTGTCTCTATCAACTCTTTGCCTCGCCTCTGTGAGGGGTCCAAAACACCGGGTGCGATTGTTGACAAGCGGTCGAAGAAGAGAGGAGCAAGAGAATCAACGATGGTACGCTTTACGGCTAGCGTTTCCCAGATTTCGCGCCCCCGATGGGCGGAATTGAGCAGGAGGTGAATTCGTACCAGAAGTAATGACAGCTGACTGTTCTTCGGGGTTATCAACGCTTGTTGCTCTAGAATCATAGCTGCTCGCAGTAGACATCGCGACGCAGCTGGTGAAGAAAAGTCGCTTCTATAGCATCCACTTTCGGCGAGTTGAACGTTGCAAAGCGCGGCGAGCATAGCTAGTTCGACCAGAACGTCCTCTGAACTGGCTCGTTTCTCCAAGGCAAGTCGATGTGATGCTTTCTTGTGAGCAGAAAGGGCGTCGGAAGACAGTTGTGCCCATGATTGCTGGTACGACGCCGACTGGTCCTCTTCGAGAACCGATCCCGCGTTGGAATGGGTTGACAATAGAAATCGCGTCTTCAGCGAGAACAAGGCAAGTCTGGCAGATGCCATGAAATCTTCAGGATGGTCAGTCAGGGCACCGGAGAATTTCACAGCGACATGCTTCAGTCCAGGTGCGTCAAGTTGTCCAAGAAACTCTTTGACATCATCGAAACATGACGCGATCTGCCTTTGATCGTCTATGTAACATAGGAGCTCCTCGAGACGTAAAGATGACGGCTGACCGTTTTCGACGTCTTCATCTTTCTGTTCTCCGAGCGCAAATACGGCCGCTACCCGAGCGAGCAATATATTTCTTCTGTAAATGGGTTTCAAATTCTTCGATTTCGCAAGACCAAGTAACAGTGCTTGCAGCTTTGCCACGATTCTGGTAGTCGTTAGCATCTCTGTTGCCCATATGACAGACCCGGCACGTACTCCGCATTAGAGTTCTTGACATGAGCTGCGGCACTGATATACTGCTTCCAGACCGACCAGTCGCATGCCAATAGGTTGGCCTCACCGGCCTCGTCGGTGTCTGAAAGGCAGCTGTGACAAAGTGCGCACAGTTGCTCCCATTGCTGTTGTTTGACGTAGATTTCGCCGACGCGCTGAAACAGCTCTTTCCTGCCCATGCGGAACTGCGCTAATGGGGAGAAGACAGGGCTGCTGATGAGCTTTGCCATATCTTCAGTGTTACCATGGGTTCCAATGATATCGTACAGAAGCAGCATCTCCTGTTCGGTCTTGACACCACGAGATGGGGTTCCATCCGATTCCTGAGACGCATGCGCTTGTTCTGTCAACTGGGCAGCGCGCTCTATTTGTTTCTGTGCCAGCATTCCGTACAATCTTTTCTTGTCTGGGGGTGACTGATCACTTATCTGGTGTTATTAGCCAAATGCCGGGCCACCTGGGACAGCTGCGACCTACCGCAAGAAGATGGGTGATGACAATATTCCAGAACATGAAATCGCGTTCTTGCGGAAATGACCGATCCAGGAGAGCGGCAATCTGCCCCATTGTCAGATTCAGAGCTGCATAAAGCAACGAGTTAGAACTTGTCTCACTTGCTGCGCGCTTATCAAGTCCCAATGCAGCAAACATGATTGCAGGCATCGCGTGCCAACAATCTTGTCTTTGGGGGCAGCCTTGACTGCTCTGACTCTCAGAGGGCCTATAGTCTGGCGAAATCTCTCTTCAGGGGCCAGATCCGTTGTCGCCCACTCCAGCAAGTCAATAGCATCAACGTCTTTGATGACAGAACCATCCTGAACAAATTTGTCGAGGGCAGCCACGGCGGTAAATCTGGAGCTCGGATCGTCGAGCTGGCTTTCTGCGCAAATCCTTACAATCTACAATTGCAGTCAGATCCGCGGCCCATCTGAACTGCGGCTACTTAGCTTGGAGAGAAGAGGGGGGGGGGGGGTGGTCACATCAAAGTACTGGTCATTGACTCCTTGCGCGCTGTTGAGCGAGGCGCACTGCTACAGCCCAGTTGCCATCTTGGAAAGCTGACTGAAGCTGCAGATCAACCCCGTTCCTCAACCGGGGGCGTGAGCGATTCATGACCTGTGCGGTGTTGGCGTCAAGAACTTTTCATGAAGAATCGGGACGAACATGGCCTTTTTACACCCACCTTCGCCCGTCTGCTTGATTCATTGTCAGTGCTTGGCGGGGCAGATGCACTCCCACCGACCCAGTCTGCGCTGGGAATCGACGGGTATACAGTGCCAGCGACACTGTCTCTTGGGTGCAGGCCCAGGTCATCTAGCTGAACTTCGATATTACGCTCAACGGCGGAATGCGTCCGTGGGTCTCAAGACATATTTATTTTTCCAAGGTCTGCATGCAATTAGCTACTATGCAAATATAGAGAAGTTCTTTCGGCTTGGTTACACAAGTCATAAAATGCTAACATGGCATGGCGAACTGTGTCGCGCCTGCAGTTTAAAGCTAAAAGTGTCGCGGAGTGACCCAGGATTTCCGTCTATTATTTGCGCATCCCACAGTCACTGACAATGCTAATCCAGTATCTCCGATTGCGTTATACCTTGCCAATCTCAATTGTTCTGCAACACCTCTCAGCTCCAGAGCCCACGACTTTCTTTCTTCCGCTTCTCCGTCTGCACATGTCAGTACCTGATGTTCAGAGTGTGAGCCCTTCAGTTGAGACCGCATACCCAAGCTGCTTTGCAATCCCGATATGCTCTGTTCCAGGTCAGCAACTGGTCCCGCGTGCATCGCGTCGCCGAGCTCATCGCGTACTGAAAGTACTCCCCGCACATGGTCTTGTCACCTCCGTTCCGAAATAAGCATTGATAACTTCGTTGAGCGGCCTCTTGACACGGGTCGTAAAATTCGCTTTTCGATTTCCTGGGCTGCGGCTTAGCTTGCAGAATGAGCCGACAATCAGCAGGATTCTCTCACTTTTCAAACCTCTCTTTCGTCTTATCGTCCCATGGGCTCTGTTCACCCCCTTTTTGTGGTGACTTTGACATTGTATGCTGTGGACATTACAAGAAACTTGCGAGTTGTGAAATTGCGACGCGGCTATGATGAGGTCATGCGACGCGGAAGAACATCGGCAAAGTGGAGCTTGTCTTGCAACTGAAAGGTGTTGGCGCGGCGCTCTGGAATAAACCTGCGTTCGGCTCTGAACGCGCCGAGCAGCAAAAGTAATCGAACATCCTAGTATCATGTGCCATCTGATCGTTGAATCGTATCCCAAAACCCATCACTCTCGAATGTTCCATGTCCCTTCTCCCGTGAAGAGCCATTTCTAGCCAATCCTAGTTTCCTCACCGTTTCTTTACTACAGCACAGCCCGGCATCAACGTCTTTGAGCTCTGCGTCGCCTAGGATAGCCAGTGCCAACAATCCCAAGTACGAGTGAAAAATATCTGGATGTCCACCTCCATATTTGGAGAACCCACCGATGCGATGTTGCGTGACGTTTGTGAGATATGTTCGCGAGGGTTCCATATTTACGGCATAGGACGAGTCCATCATCTGGGCACGCTCAATCATTAGGTTCGCAGTGCGTACGCCGATTGCCAACACCAAGTACTGACCGAGAGAGTGCTAGCTACCCACCAGCAGTAGCAAGTGTCGGCTTTTTTGTTCCAACGACCGTTCCATCCAACATACCTACATCCGTTCAGACTGACTTGGCAGAGCTTGGCCTCGATGAAATTGCCGTCCCTTCCGCCGAGGCTCTTCTCTTCCTCGTCAACAAGGTAGTTGAATTGCCTGTGCGCGAGGAAATGAATCAACGCGGTACGATCAGCTACTCCCCTGGCGATTGCTGTCGTAGAAGTAGTTGTTGACGCGTCCCGCTGGCTGCGGTCGAGCATGTACAAAGCACCCAACGCACAATAAGCATAGCCCGCTGGCGCCAGTCAGCATCATAGCCGCGACTACTGAAGCCTTGAACGTACCGTGAGACTCATGCTCTGATGTCTCTGCTACACCACCATCATAGGTCTTGTGTTGTGAGCATTCAGCTTGCCCAAAGACATCCCGGGGCACAGAAGTTGTACATGAGAGGGAGGATGAAGGGGTTGCATCACTCACTTGTGTGCATCTTAAATGTTCAATCATCGCTTTCACGTCAATGTCTTCCTCCAAGCCATCTTCTTCATCCTCCAAATCTCCTCGCAACATCCAACGAATGCAGCTCATTAGATAGCTGTGTCGCGTGTCCCGGCCCCCGACCGCTTCTCCCTCCCATAACACCTGTCCAAAGCTCCCATCACTTCTTTGCAACTTTTTCATCCAGCAAAGTAGTTTCTTGCGGCGCACATCAGCGAACGCGCCCCGAGCTTCGTCATCGCTATCCGCCGCGACGCCCAGCAGTACCAGAGCAAAGAATGTCGCCGCCAAGTTTGCTGAGCCCTTGCCCGCATCATCGCCGGAGAAGGCATGCGTTGGACTGCCACAAAACCCGCCATCGGGATGCTGGAGACTGAGGACCCATGTGCGGATAGAGGAACGTTCTTTCCGGCTGAGGGGCACAGAGAGCAGGTCTAATGCTGAGACGATAAAGAACGCAAAGGTGAGACGAGTGGAGTCATTCGTTGTGTACGCAGAGGGAAGAAATGTATCGAAGCATCGCCGCCAGTACTCTATATGTTTAGGGATGTTCAATGCCATCATAAAAAAAGAGGCAAAACGTGAAACCGGAAGCTCGCGAGGGGATACTTTATGCTATGCAGTCTAGATTTGCTGTGGGCCAAGCCTCTCCAAAGCTACAAAAAAATAGCGCCACGTTGAGTTGTCGCCTGGTGCGCCACAGCTGACCAATGCTGGAATACAATGCGTTCCAGCTGCCCTGCTTACCCACCCGCACCACCACATCTACCAGCCACAGGCGCGCACGACCGTGAGTGTTCTCAAAGTAAAGTTGGCTAGCTCACGGCTCATTCCTGCCCGAAATGAAGAATAGCGCGTGTGTGTGGCTTTACCCAATCGGCTACTGGATCGTGAATATGCCAGTGAATATTATTTCAGTTACGCCTTGCGGCTGGTGACCATCGAGTTGGAGGCCGCAATGCCTGTGTCTGCTTCGAAACGTCAGCTGGATGCCGACCTGCAGCCTTGCTGTCTTACATCAATTACAGCCGACCAATCATCGACGGCTTCGCGCCCATCTTCCGCCCATTCGTATAGCACAATATTCCTTTCCCACCCCTTTCGCCCAAAATATGTCAGACCGGCGGCGCCAGGACCAGGCCAAATATAGACTGGGGAGGCAGCCCACAAACGAGAGCAGGACACCTGTTTGAATCGTCGCGCCGTAAGCACTACGAGCCCCAAGATGACCGACGACATTGCTTACAGGTCGCCAGTGAAGCAATCCTGCAGATCTTTCTCACCGTCCACCCGATTTGCTTGTCTTCGTTGATCAAGCCCGGCGCCCAAAGTTGGCAAATTACCTCTTCATGCCCCGAACCTTCTCGAGACGGAGCTCTGTCATGTCTCCCTCATTGACGAGCTGCACAAGGATCGCGTATGCATTGTTGCCAAGCAACTGGTTGTCAATGCCCAAAAACCACCGTCGGTCAGTCCCGTCGCTCGAAAACGGACCAAACATTTCCAGCTTGACTTGATCGTCTCAAAGCTGTGGAACAACGACAACATCTTTCAGCTCAACCTGCGTACCGGCGATTGATCGGCGATGCCGCTACTATGTGGTCTTTTGTCAGTGAGTTTTAGTCCCTTCATGTTGCATCGTGTACTGTCTTCTCACTCTTTGTACCGCTGCAGCGCCGTCGATTTCTCAGCCGGAAGCCAGACGATGCCGAATCTCCTCAACGAAGCCGCACAATGTCTGTGTTTGGCAATTCGCATCAGAGCAGTCGCGGAGCTCTTTTCAACATGGTTGGGGTGTTTACACTGATGAAACCAATCAGAAATGCATCATCCTTGGACACAGCAGAGAAGCCCGCGGAGTTAGGCGTCAGTTTCAGTAATTCGATGCATGACATCATTGAAGACCTTTATCGTGACTTGAAGGGGCCTTGCGATCAACTTTCGAGAAAGGCATTCGCTGCATTTCTCCGAAACGTTCAGGGTGAAACCCTCAGAGACGACCTGGAACAGGCGCACTACACTATTGGCGACTTTCGGCGCATATGGTTGCGAGACTATGGCGCCGACGCGGCTGGGCCACCTCCCGACAAAGATTTGTCCAAACCCATCACCAATTACTTCATCAACAGCAGTCATAACACCTACCTAGATGGTAATCAACTGGCATCACACAGCACACCTGAAGCCTACAAAAGTGTCAGTGGTCCCCGTCCTTGCTTTTCATCCTTTCAAAAGCACGACATCCATTGACAAACAGCAGGTGCTCTTGAGAGGCTGTCGCTGCATCGAAATTGATGTGTGGAATGGCGAACCTGCCAGCTTTCGTGGCAGATCAAAGTCACCGCACAGTCAATGTAGTCAGGATCCATCCAGGACTTCCGAGACAAATGTCGCCCTCGCTGCTTGGGAAAGCGTGGACAAGTTCGCGAGGCAATACCTCGGAGACAAACCCTCAATGCATTCAAGATCGCCGAGCGCTCAAAGTCGCAATATAGCAGACGGGGTGTCACCGAGGACTAGCACCCTTGATTTGCCGGGCACTTCACGACCGGTTTGCGGTAGACCTGATTCAGCGGCGTCTCTGGACGTTGGGTACCGTCAGAGATCTCGCAGAAATTCCAGCCCTCCGCGAGGTGAGCCAATCGTTACACACGGACATACCCTTACGATTCCCTGCGGTTTTCGTGAGGTCTGCGAAGCTATCAAAGATTCTGCATTTGCGAACAACCCTTTACCTATCATCATAAGCCTGGAAGTACATGCGGATTGGGAGCAGCAGGAAGTGATGGTACAGATAATGAAAGAAGTCTGGCAGGATCTTCTTCTGACGGAATCGATCGAAAACTTCGACCCGCGTTTTCGAGTTCCCACGCTCGGAGACTTGCAACGCAAAATTCTCGTCAAAGTGAAGAAAGGGCCGGTAGGGATGCCGCCGCTACAAGCTGAGCAGGGCGTTGGAGCGGGGATCGTCCATCTCACGGCTTATGATTCTGCCCAACACAATTCGGATAATTTCTTAACACGGTCTGTCAAGTCGGTTTCCCAAAGCGCACCAAACTTGCCTGCCAGAGCGCCACTCGATGATCAGTCCCTGTCATCAGAGACTGATCTCCAGCCAAGACGGTCTTGCGTTGCGGCCCCTCCTCTCGTGACAGCTACCGCATCCCAAGACAGGGTGAGCATTGCCGGCCCTATTTGCGAGAGCTTGGGCAGTCTAGCAGTCTACACCTGCAGCGAACACTTCAAAACATTTCAGACAACCGCGGCTAAAAAGCCTGCGCACATTTTCTCAATCAGCGAAAAACGAATTTTGGAATTGTATCAGAAGAGTAGGCGCGACGTTTTCCTCCACAACAAGAACTATTTCATGAGAGTGTACCCTGATAAGATGCGGGTAACGAGCTCGAATTTAGATCCTAGTCTATCATGGAGACGAGGCGTACAAATGGCAGCCATGAACTGGCAGCACGTGGATGCTGGCATGATGCTCAATGAGGGCATGTTCTTAGACGAGCAGGGCTGGGTACTCAAACCCCCGGGCTACCAGAGCTCTGACAAGACTGCGGAGTCTCACGATGAAGCAGCAGCTGATTTCACGCTGGATCTCAGCATCATAGTCTTTGCCGGGCACAATATTCCGACCATGAGTGACGACTTCATGGAGTATCCTCGAAGCGGGAGCACCATCCGCCCCTACGTCAAGGTTGATCTGCATGTCGACCGTTCAGAAGTAGCAAATGGCAAAGAAGCGGACGCGCATACGTACAAAAAGCAAACAGAGGCTGGAAAGACGAGCCATCCGTCATTTGGTCAATCGCCGCAGCCGCTCACGTTTATGGGTGTGCCCAAAGTCGTGCCAGAGCTTAGTTTTGTTCGGTGAGTTTGCTCTTGTTACATCCTTGAGCCCTGTTCCCAAGCGATGAGCTATTCTGGCTGAAGCAGGCCATGACACGATCTTTCGTTCAATTTGCTGATTGCAAATTTGCAAGTTTTCGTGTTGGTGACGACTCTCGCTTGAGCACATCAATACTTGCGTGGGCATGCATTCGTCTCGATCGGTTACGCCCTGGATATCGCCTCGTTCGATTAATGGATATGAATGGCGTTCCTGTGAGCCGCGGCGAGCTATTGATCAAAGTGGATATGAAGCTGTACAAAAGAAACCAGGGACTCACTTCCAAAACCATTTGCAATTAATTTCAAGCCACGTCACATATTTCTCTCCCCTCTCATTACGAACATGTGTCCCACGTGCGAACCGGAACATGGGAACGGCATGAGACTGGGTTTTGGCTTGGATCCTATGGGGCGGGGGAACATCAGGCCTCTGCAACTCAAGAACGATGTAATCATGGGCACGCAATCACTCGGGTACTGTGCTACCCGGAGATAAATTTCTGCACTGCGAAATGTGCCGTCTCCCCAAAGGGAAGGATTGGATGCTGTGCGAGGGTATCGGTGTCTTGAATCAGCTTCTGGGTCTCTTGGCCGAATTAACCCCATTGTTTCCCCATCT
This sequence comes from Moelleriella libera RCEF 2490, assembly GCA_001636675.1. Taxonomy (NCBI): domain Eukaryota; kingdom Fungi; phylum Ascomycota; class Sordariomycetes; order Hypocreales; family Clavicipitaceae; genus Moelleriella; species Moelleriella libera. The sequence goes on from AZGY01000027.1 coordinate 98,195, forward strand.
TCACCATGTGCGTCTTTGTTCAGGTTGCATTCTTGGCCGAATGCTCGGCGCATCTGAAGGCTCCGGACGCACTCGGTACGTGTCGCTTGACAAGACAAGCCACGGCTGGGACAACGGGGCCGCAGCCATAAGCAGGGGTTAGATAACGCCGCAAGCCGGCATGTAACCTGAAAGGTCATGGACCCATGTGCGCTTCGAAGCCACCAAACTTTTGTGCTCAGCATGTTGAAGGAGGAACTGTTTTGAAGACGGGAAGCGGTATTCCAGGACACCATGGCGACATTTGTCGTTTGCCTAGACAGGGTGTCGACACTGCGCAGCGGTGGCCATTCCCCCTAGCCCAAGTCTGCAAGTATCCAAATGAAGAAATGTTGCGACGAGAAAAGAAAAGAAAAGGGGTGACAGAAAGGAATCTAGTACGGCTCGTGGGATATACTTGGTGAAGGCCTCAAATGTGGACGCGTTACTTCCCGGCCTTGTGCGGGAAGGTTGAGCTGTCGAAGGAATGAATGGCAGAGCAGAAATTACATGAGAACTCGGCAAAGTGAACAACCCCCAATCCTCGGAGTGACTCGACTGCGTAGCCGTCAAGGCGCATGTATGTCCTGGAACGAAACGGATAGAGAAAACACTTTCTCGTCACGCTACATGCAATTCACACATGCAATGTCTTGTGGTGGTCTGAAAAGGATTTACTCCCGGCTGCAGAAGCAAAGCCTTGAGCAAGGCATTGGGTTTTTTTTTTTTTTTTTTTTGGGGAGAAGAGGTATGGATCGGAGAGGCAGATGGCAGGTAGGGAAACACCGAGATTCGTCGCTGATGCACCTGGCTCTGACTCTGGTTTTCTTTTCCTCACCCGCGCACGCATGGTGAGAGGGAGATATACTGTGACGTCTTCCCTGTGTCTGTTACTATTCTGGTGCGTCGCGCGCCGAGTGGGAACAGCGCCAGGCCCGTCCCGTTACTAGACATTTACGTTGCACAGCCTCCATCGCAGCTTGTCCTGGTCCTGGCGTGGCTGCTCTTGGTGGCGAGGCTCAATCCCGATGGTATGGTCCTCGATGTGTCATTTGTGCCACCAGAGCAGGGGGGAAGGTGTACAAAGCATCATTGTGACGATCAGCGCGATGGGTGAGACACCTCCTTTCTGGACAAGAACTCCAGGTTCCGGGCCACAGCGTTTCCAGTCGCCTTCTATCCCTCAGTCTCTTGGCCCCAACATGAGACTGCGTGGCCCAAAGTAGGAGCAAGGTGACAGCTTTCCCTCGGAGCAGGTGTTTGTGAGGCATCACGATGACTGACCTTTTTTTTCTGGTTGCTTTAGGAAGACTCGGCCGCTCCGTACCCACCATGCGGAACAGAGACTCGAATATCCGGTGACACAGTTGGCGAGGTGGCTGTATATTGCATGGTAAGCTGCGAAAAACATGGAGCTGTGACAGTACAGTCCAAGCTGTCCTAGAATGGCATAGGCAAGCTGCGGGAAACGCGGAACGTGCAGCTCATGTGCGGAGACGCAGCAATGACACCGAAGTGTGATACAGCGTGCCAAATCTGATGATCGACCGCTCAACCCACCCCTCAACTGTTTGATCAAGCCTTGCAAGGAGCACACGGCCGTCACAACCCAAAGTCGCTTCGCGGCAGTTTCCGTGTTGAGCAGGATAAAGGCAGCCATTGGCGGGCGTCAGAGCATGCGACTTGTCAGCAAACATGTGTCCCGGTCCCTCACGACGCGTGGAAGCCAGACGTGCATGATGGTCTGACCACGCAAGGGGGATGAACACAGTTCTCGGGTCCAGCAACGGCAAATAGCGTGCTCGACCTGTCTCTGTCGTGTAATATCTCGGATCTTGGCCCGGGTTCCATCTAGCGGTGATGATTGATTCGCTTCCATGCGGTTGGGTGCCGGTGGGGATATCCACTATTACTAGAGACACGGTACACGCAAGACCGGTTTATGGTAACGAGACCACGACGTCCTTTGCCCCGTTCCCTCCCAAGAATGGTCATGTGATGACCTGATGATGCCGTTCGACAGCACCGTGTCGTACTTCCTCGCCTTTGAGCGGCTGAACTCCCGTGAGCAGTGAATGGCGAGTCAATGACAAGGTCTGGCATCTGCAGTTGATGACCTGCCGAGACTCTCCTGGACCACTTGGGTATCTGCGTTTACGAACTTGTCTCTTGTCTCTTTCTGCGTAAAACGGCGCGGCACAGACATGGCGAGAATAGGATGAAATTAAAGTCGATCCATTCTTCCAATTTTTTTTTTCGGCCATTTGTCCACGTAGCAGCGCAGCTGCGCGCCCGGCACTGGCTGTCGACGCTTTCCACTGTTCGGCGCGCCGATCATGGCATTTCACAATACGAACAAAAGCCTTGTTCTCAGGTCCAGGAGGCAGCGCTACCATGTTATCGCCAGTTGAGACCAATCGTTTGTGGAGAAATCAATCAGGCGTGAAAATGTCAAATAGCGCGAACCACCAAAGGGTGGGACTTGGAGGCTTTTGAATCTGACACATCATCTTGCAACACGGTGTCGGCTCCGCCCATGTCGAGAAAATATAGAGGAGTTGGGAGGCGTCCTGGGCGACGCTGACCGCCGGGCTATTTATCCGTTGGCTGCTGCTTGCGAATCAATCTCCCATGATTACTCAACTGGAAGTTGCCACCGAATCCAAAGCTAAAATTGCCGCAGGAAACGGGGGAGACACTGAGCCCTGCGATGAAAAGTTGTATAGTCGTTTTAATTGCAATGCCTAATAATCAAAGGTGCACATGCCAATAGTGATCAAGCCCTGTTGCTTCTTGCGACGGGGAGACTCATGTAGCATGACGTAGATTCTTTCCCATTGGCCGTGGACCGGACAACGTTGAGATGCCGGATAACCCGAGTCCTTGACAGCTCTTTGCATCGCGCTGCTGAGATTGGTTGATTTTTTTTTCCACATGGAACAATTAAGGTAAGTTAGCGCTAGGTAGCGACGTGAAGTATCGCCGAAGACTTTCGGCTTCGTTGTGCAATTGACCAGCCACGACCCACATCTGTCGAATTGGACCCGAGTGAGCCAAAGTCCCAAATCTGGAGACCTTTATAGTTGTCGCTCCTTCGTAAGGACCGGACCGCACATGGGAGCCACGGAGGAAACCCGATTACTCGACTTATCCAGAAGTCCGCAGAACGCCAGAATGTCCAGGAATGGAAGTCGGAAGCCAACTTAGGCAGGCGGGCTGAGCATCAGGTTCTTCCGCGACAGCGGTTATAGCTTCCCCCTCCAAGATTGCTGATCGCAATTGAAACCATTTGGATTCAGCAGTGTGCATCGAACGCTCTGAGATCGCCAGAGAAAGGCGTAGTAGAAAGCCGCATGCCAGGTCAGAGGACACAGACCCGGCATACACCATCGGTGAAGGTTACCTTGTTGCTCTCCAGTGGGAAACGAAAGTGACGCACTGATAGGCTCTTTTCAAGAACTATTATATTGTGGCCTCACAATCTCAGCTCCCCGGAAGCAGCGATAGTTTTGACCCGGCTTACCGCAAAACCGCTCTCCCCTTTCCCCCTTCGTAATCATACGCTTACTCTCATGCCGTTGCTTACTGCAGCCCAATAGGGCGCAAAAAGGAAAGGCCGTTCTGACTCTGCTTCACAGTCAGTGGTTCTGCATCGGTGACATTTACAATAGCTTTTTTCACTCTTTCGTCCATCATTGGAGACTTGAGGCGCCCTCGCACCGCCTGTTTCTGGCGTCGGAAGTCATAGTGATGGCACTTACTGATAGGTGTTCCCCTCAGATCTTGATCTCGGAATTGATCAAGGTTCTTGTTGATTGCAAGGGGGCTTACTCGGCTGAAATCTCAGCTGAGATCCTGAGCGGGCTAATAAGGATTCCATCAAAGTGTCAACGTTGCGTCGTCAACGGGAATCATGAGAGGGATTTCCAGCTAGGCAATGTTCGGTGGAGACGGAGCGGATCAGGGCAATACGGCAATCAAAACGGGTCTTGATGGAACTAGGCCCGATGGCTCTGCTTTCCCGAACCTGACGATGCGCGACGATGCTGATTGATAGCCGTGACCGTCCGGGACGGTCATGACAATAATTTGCTCTGGAGAGAAAGGAACCGTCCTGGTATGACGCAAGTCAGCGTCTCCGAGAGCCTGAACGAAGTCATTTTGCTTTGTTTCACAAAGGTCAGAGTATGTAACCTCGTAACCGGACTCCCGGGTCGCAGCCGATTGCTTCAGGCGGTAGTTTATTTGTGGCGCCTTGCATGTCCTTTTTCCCGCCAAACTACGGCCAATTCTGAATTTCGACGATGCAGGTCACCCAACTGTCGACTTGACTTGGCTTGTCTTGGCCTGCAGCCCCGGTCCTGATCCTAGGGGTGTTTTTTTTTTCTGCTTTTTCTGCCTTTTTTTTTTCTTTTGTTCTTCACTTCGCTTCCTTCTGTCATATAGACACATCCCTACGGAGTAGACACGTTCCATTTTCTCATCCGAGATCAGCCCGGGAAGATCTGTCAGACACGTTGGAGGTCGCCGCGTTCTCATTGCGATGAGCAGCAATGCTTGGACAGTTGTTCGGTGAACCTTTCGAATAGGCCATGGTGAAGCTGTCAGAGTCTTAATGGGAGTTCTTCCCTAGTAGAGATGTTCCTGTGCGGAGCAGCCTGGCTAGCTGACAACTGCGTTTTGGGCTTAAGGCGGATGCGACCACCGTCATGCAGCCACCAGGATGTTCGATTGAGCAATGAGTGATTGTTTTGCAAAAGTGGCTGGGCTGAGATTCCGCCTGTGAAGATCCACCCATTCCAGGTTCTCGGGACGCATTCCCCATTGTTGCATAACCGATGTCCTGGGAACATGCAAGGATCAGCAAGTCTTGTGGTACCAAAACCAAAAGAAGCAATCGCAAAAGGCCACTCGCTACCCGAGAAGAGGTGATCATTGAAAAAACAGGCCGAGGAAACGTAGGCTGAGGCAACGTGAACTACGACGAACCGCTGCATGGCGTAAACAATGCACCGAGACAGAAGCCAATGGCGACTCGGTGCAGGGGCCAGACAACTGCACCTCGTCGGGTTATTTCCGTGACTTACAAAGGTCTGGGATGACTTCCACTTCCGAGCGTGTCGCCGCGAGCAGGAAAGATGGCCTCAGAGGACAGACACAGTCAATGTGATGTCTCGAAGGCGCAGACGAGAACGAGGTGCAAGCTGGTCCCCCAACGCAGAGCGTGCATTTCATCTTGAACACAGGTGATTGTGCATGAACACATGCTGCAGAACTGTCGCATGTGCGATTTCTCGCAAGACGACGAGGCGGGCTGGCTGACGAGAGGTGCAATAAGAGGCATTGAATATGATGTAAGGTGGAGGATGCCTTTGCGTGTCTCTCATTTGCTCAGTGGTAGAAAGTTACCTGTGTGCAGCGCGAGACGTCGATGTGAGAAGCAAAGTCGATTGTAATGTTCAGTGAAAGCATGCTTTTGCAGCAATGCCTGAAAAGATAGGGTCTTAGTCGATTCACACCAGTGGACAACAAGTTTCTATCGGGTCTCAAGCTCCAAGGTCAGCTGTGATGGTTAAGCTGATGAGAAGCTGAGACCAGGATCGGACTGGGTCCAGGTTCAGGGCCGTGTTGCATACGGGTACAAAAAAGAACACGGACGGCGACGTCTACGACTGCTGCTTGCTGCATGAAGCTGGAAAAAAATTGGTCTCGTTCGTAGGGGAAAAAAGGAAAGAAGAAAGGGGAGGTATGGGAAAAAGAAAGAAAAAAAGGATCCTGGAGACAATAAGACGAACAAGGAAGGAACTCCTGGATCTCGTGGCCGAAGCCCACTCCCAATCTGGCAATGGACGTAGCCGCCGCACAGCTGGAAAGGCGCAGTCGCCCGAGGCCAGAGACCAGCCAGCTGCACTTGGGTAGCACGGTCCGGCCCCAGTTGGCAGGATAAAGCGATTCCCGAGTGGACGTTATGTTTTGGAACCCATGCATGACAGACGGCAATCGGTGGTTTCGACCCTGCAAAGCTTGACAGAGGATGCGCCATAGTTCACCTCATCAAAGACAAGCCGACGTTAACGACTGCTTTCAACCCTTCTTTTTTCTCACCCGCCGCGGCGAGCCGGCCAGCCGGTCGAACACCGAGGCTTGGCGGCGCTCTGGCAAACCCCGGTCGCGCCTCCCATCCGTCCCAGGCCAACATACGGAGTACAGTACACAGTTTTTCCAAAAGCGTGAGGAGGAGGGTCAAGCACCTCGTGGCTCCACGCCTGCGCCCACGCCCTGCCCTCCATCCGCCCTCCAATTCCTGCCTTTCGTCAAAGAACACACCCCCCTCCCTCTTTATACCCTGGCCCCCAAGGACCAGGCTCGGTGTTCCCACCTTCCAGCACGTTTATATGACATGTCTTTTAGATCCTCTACTCTTGAAACTGAGACTTCGTGTAGGAGCGATCACCAGAATGCCATAGCCCGCCGCCTCCAGATTACCTAGTGGCACTGAGGCGGCTTAGTTCAGTAACCAGAGTCTTGGATTCACCCCATGCTCGCCTCAGTAGTCCGGTCCTAATGGGGCCATCAGCATTAGTCCTTGACTTTCCCCCCCCTTGTGATTCCTACTTTTTGTGCTTTGATCCCAAACCCATAAATGCCAATGGCCCCCACGAGGTTTCTTATGGATAGACCTTTTTTCATCCCTCTACTTCTTCAACCGCAAAAAAGTCAAATTGCTCGATCAAATATCTAGCGGCACCTAGCAGCTTGACTTCAAAGCATAGACCAAAGCGCTTCTGACAACAACTCTGAAGGGAAACAAGCCCCGTTCGCGCACCTTTTCGCCAATATGGTTCTGTCTGGTCTCAGTTACACCACGCAGCCTTCAGCTGTTGAGCCTATAAGTCCCATAAACTCTACCTTTTCAGGAACACTTCACATTCCTGTCGAGACGTGCATCGATGGCATAGTTGTCTTGGGGCCAAAGGTGAGCTGGCTGAGCCATTGAAAACCTCATGTTCGCCATGGACAGCCTATTGACCAGCAGAAATTTAGTTGCCCGGAACCAGATGTCCGACGTGTGCTCTCGCGGGGAAAGAAGTCTGGGTCATCCCAGGCAGAAACTGCGGTTACTGTGGCACCCCGTGCGATAGACATTGAGAGGGTCAGCGAGGCCATGAAATCGCCCGCAGCAAGTACTTTGACGCTGTCTATACTCAGCCTTGCTCGTGACAGAGCGGGCACTTCAATGCGATGATCTACTCGCGGACTAGAGAGAAGGCCGCCGGTACTAATTTCAGGTCAATCAACACGACTGTGGAGCCGGCCAGCGCATTCTTCTATTTCCTGCTCCCGCGCCTCACAAGATATTGTCGACCGTTCCCTCGTGTAACGACGGGGAAGCTTTCGACATGACATGCTCGATAAGTTGGTTCCCGGCTTTGGCTTTTCGCGATTGAGACTCAAGTATTTTTTTCTTGGAGACGACGGTGTAAGGAGCCTCACGATCCTCGATTATTGGATAGATTACGGATTCTGGGGTAGGTGAGACATCTGCGGGTGTTCAAGAAAATCACGGCGCACCTTGCTTCCGGAGTCATGGAGTTTTCAGTCAGTTTAAGGGACATTGATTCGCTGCGCTTTCTAGCGGCAATTGAATATTGTGTCAACACAGTCCATAATTTTGGGGGAGGGGTTTCTTGTTCGTCTCTGGGGAAGCATTCACCACAGATTGGTCTAGCATCATGATAAGAAATCCGGATCGTTCACGATCTCCAGCGTTGGCCACCATTCGCGCTGTCAGTTCCCCACGTCCTTATTTGTTTGTTACTCGGCGCGCCAAGCGCGTCGATTCGTGCATGTGCAGACCATCAGGCGGCAGCGGACCGGTGCGAGGGAATGAATGTGCAGGAGCATACTCGTGCCCCTTGCCTGATTTGACCGGGCCCCAAAGATGGACCGTTGTATCAGTGACAAGATGGCTCGGCTCTCGATCTTTGTTCGGGCCTTGCGCGCCCGATCGAGCTGTTCACCGCCCCTGGGCTGTCAAGTGCACAACTAAGTACCTTTATCAACATTCCCGCTCGGCATCTCCACGCTTTTCTGCCAAATCGGAGATGCGAATCAGGGGCACGAATTCCCTGTCTGCAGTCAGAATCCGAGACATGCAGTTTCATCACCTGATGTTCAGTAAGGCAATCGCACGGAGAAGGTTTAGGACGGCATGTTCGTGCAACCTTTGTTCAGGAAGAGCTTTCGTCCCAGGGATGCGGCATGAGTGAGTTCTAATTGTAGTAAACGCTACGGAGCACATGAAACCGAGTCAGGCAGGTCATCTTCAGCCCTCCTTAAAGACCGCGAAAAGCGGAATGAAGCCTGAGATTTATTGCTGCGGTCCTGACCAGACGCAATTGACAAGATTCAACGGGCAGCATGGCCGCGGGCGAAGGAGCAAAAAAGTGGAAGTTTCTCTGTCGAGGATTGTGTGCTGGTTGCAAAGACTTTGTGTTCTGAGTTCTTCCGTCCAGTCCAGTACTGCTGTGTACGAAAGAGAGGCGACGCCATCTTGGGTGTTCGATGATCCCGCCGCGGATCATCCTGCTCACTTTGGATTCGCTTACGAAGGGGTTGCTCTACCGCTTCGTCAGGACACGCGCGGATGTTGCTTCTTTGAGTGAGTGTTCCTTCCTTTCTGAGCATGCAAATTACGGAGTACTCTTGGTCGGATATGTGATCAATCACATGGGGCCGATGAATGCTAGAAATCGCCAGCAAAGGTGCAAGCCCAAGTATGGACAGTTAGTGATTGCTCTCAAATGCTTCGGCCACCTAAAACTCCATGGCCTTCTTGTGGTTGTGCCATGGGCCCCTTTCTGCCTAGAAAAGTTTCCAGTCCTATATCTTGAAGCTTTGTTCGATTGGGGCGGATGATCGGTGACGCTAACGTTTCGCTTACACGCACAAGCGTGGGCGTCTCTTGCAGAGTGTACCCGAATCTGGCGAGATATCAGTCGCAGGCGCCAGTCGCCGCCCCAAATCCGTCGCGTGGCAACATACAGCCACAAAATGACATTGGGCATGGTCAGCTTCTATTCATCTGCTCGGGCCGACAATCCAGTCGCCACACGAAAAACATTTGTCATAGCATCAGCACGTATGCTGCGTTGCGGCTAAGGAGGTTCTCGTCACCCAAAGCTGAAGTCTGCGAGGCCATTCAGCCGGGGCGAAGGAAAACTTCGATTGTTGCATTCTCCTTTTTTTTTTTTACTTTTCTCCCGCCCTCATTCCTTATTGTGATTGACTCGTTCAAGCTCGCAACGTGTTGGAGCTTTCTTCTGCTCTTCTGGCCACCCCGGGGTAAGCAGGAAACGACAGCGGGTGGGCGCTCCCAATAATGCGAGCTGTCGTGTGACGCGACAGGTCAGACCCAGTAGCTGGGTCACCCATCAAGTTTGCAGGACGCATGGTTGACCAGTGACTGATCAGATGTGGGTAGAAGAGAGTGGGAAAGGGGAATCATGGAAAAAAAAAAAAAAAAGAAACGAGGCGCAAACTTTCTTAGCTTATGTGCCGTTAGCACCCACACGTCAAAACTTTGGCCACTTCCGGCACCACCACCTCGTGCGTGTTTGAAGGATGCTACTCTGCATCCTGTCGGCTGCTCGAGGGCTGAGGATGCGAACTGGAATGTTACTTCGCTTGCTTGGCTCTTTGCAGCAAAGCACCATGCATGCGTGCGGGATTTAGGCGAATGATTGGGCAGGCAAATTTCCGGCCAAGCAGCATCGACGTCTTGCCTACAAGCCTGGCTTTGAGCACCGCGCTCAACACATCGTTACCTCGTCTCCGTTCTGCACTGTTCGGATCCATTTGTGGCACTTCGCAACTGTTGCCACGCCATGGCCGTTTCATCATTCCCTTGTGCTGTGATATCCAACTTTCGATTTGTATGAAACCGTCGACTTTTTTTTAAACGTCCAATGGGGCGGTCTCTGTGTGACATGAGAGGATGGGCAGCCCGGAAAAGGGAGTCCTGTGGCCAGAATCAATTGCGTATTGTTTGTCTGCTGAGGCCAAGCTTGTCAGCGCCGCGTTCTGCCTTTCACATGCGGCATACCTAAACCCAAGTCAAGGCCACAGGGCGATTGCAGAGGCATTAGGCCATGTTTCCTCGCCTTCAAACGGAGCCTTGTCTCCAGATAGATGCAAAGAAAAGCAAATCGGACAGGGCTGGGATTGAATTGAATGCCTCGATAATAAGTGAAGCAATCGTCGCGCCATCTGATATGCATGTCGCTCAAAACGACACGGACACCAAGGCGTGCACGATGTCCACTTGCTTTGCGCTGTGTTTACGATACCCCTCAAGTTGAATGCAATTGGCTGCCAGAAGCGTGATCGGGAGAATATGCAGCCCCCAATGCACCAAGCACAACGCGCGAGCTCTCTGCATATGCGAACCAGACAGCTCTAGTGGTGACATCATGGCGGGGACGGACCGGCCAAGTCGCCGTAATGCGAGCTTGATAGCTCTAGACGTCCCTTGGTCACTGCATTGGTGCCTACGTATTTGCTGCTCGGTGCCGAACTGCCCCGCCCCCACCGACAACCTGAGATCAGACGGGAACAGGCCTTGCACCACTGCTGTAAGCTTGCTCCCGGCCGACTTGAGCAAGTGCGGCTGACGTTCAGAGATTCGGTGCCTGACGGTGCAACCAGCAGTACTCTTGTGGCCGAATCTTCATGCCATCAAGATTACACCTCTCTTGTCTAGTCCTCATTGTTGTGTCCTCTCTCTGTTCGATCCGGACGTTAAATGGCATCCCGGGATCATGGGCCCCTCTTCCGCTATTAGTGTGGAACGATCTCACCGATTGCTTCCCTCGCCTCCTTCTACCTCGGGTAGTGCAAAAGGCTGCCCACTCGTCTCGATCTGCCCTCGTTTTCCGCTCATTGCCGTTCAACAGCCTATTCAATTACCAGACAATCGCCATTGAACTCCTGTAGATTTGCCCGACTGACTTCTCGTCCTGCCCAACTTTTTCCACGGCCCACCACAACGCCCTAGGACAACAGTCATCAATTCCTGTTCGCTCTACAGCTTCGCTGACACGGTTTCTCCGCAATCTTGTTGGCCTGTGTTCCTTCCACCGGACGCCTACCATGTCGACGATGCCTGCTACGGGAGGCCACAGCCAGGCATGCTGCAACGTTCCTCCAGTCGTCAGCAAAGGATACCAAGCCAAGGGCTCGTACGAAGACATTGGTGGCTACAAAACTTGTAAAGTTCTCGTTTCTTTGCCTGCCTGCCTGCCCACCCATGCTGACAAGAAGCGAATTTTATGATCGCAGATGTCACGGGTCCTGCCGAAGCCACCAAGGCCATCCTGGTCATCATGGATATATTTGGCTTTTTCGAACAGACTCTGCAAGGCGCCGACATTCTAGCTACTAGTGATACCGAGCAGAAATACAAGGTCTTCATCCCGGACTGGTTTCATGGTAATCCAGCGGATATCTCATGGTGAGTGGACTTCTGGCATACTTGATCACGAGCCATGTAGTATGACAATCCACGAAGAACTACCTCACACAATTGTTTATAGGTACCCACCGGACAACCCCGAGAAGGAGAAGAAGCTGGGCGAATTCTTCGGCAAATTCGGGCCTCCAGACGTTGCCGGCAAAGTTCCCGCCTATGTCAAGGCCGTCAAAGCCAAGAATTCTTCCTTGAGCAAGTTTGCGATCGTGGGTGTAAGGCTGCCCTACGAATCAAGAGCAATAGATCGGTTATCCAGTGAAGACCACTAACAATCATCTGAACAGTACTGTTGGGGCGGCAAGGTTGCCACTCTTTCCACCAAAGCTGACGACAGCTTGTTTGGGGCTATTGCTTCCTGTCATCCAGCCATGGTAGACCCTAGCGACGCTGAAGGCATCAAAGTTCCCACGATTCTTCTGGCATCTGGTGACGAGCCTGCCGAGGATGTCAAGGAGTTTGAAAAAAACCTGACAGTTCCCAAACACGTGGAGATTTTTGGCGACCAGATCCACGGCTGGATGGCCGCTCGATCTGATCTGAGCAAGCCTCGCGTCAAGGAGGAATACGAACGCGGCTACAAGACTCTGCTCTCATTCTTCGGCAACCATGTCTGATTGGGCGAAACCTCGCGCGAGTTGGAACATAAGGCGCCCGATGCTGATTTGACTTGATGCTCCCTGGTCAGTCCCGATTTGGATGGATAGCTCCTGAGTGCCCATTGCATGAACTGAAAGCATCAAGAATGGGTGTTGCCATTCAAAAGTAAGAAAAGGGATCGAATGGGAAAAAATTGAGAATACTGATTAAAAATGAATTGCTCTTATGCATTCGACGTTTCGGCGCTTTCCAAAACTTGGTCAACATCTAAGAGGATCCATGGGCCCTCCGTACGCATATTCTCGCTAGCTGCCTTCACGGCCGTGCAGACTATATAATCATTTGAGAACCATTCCATCCTGACATCCACATCTTTGAGCTGTTCCCCTTGAAACCATATCTCGAGGTCTCCACCCTCTGGCGGCGTTTCCCCTGGAGGAGCAAAGTATCTGAACTCCAATTGTGCCAACCATTTCGCCATTAATGCCTCGCCAGTCATCTTTACGTATGCCTCCCTGAAGCACCACAGGGCATAAAAATATGCCAATTTTCTGTCCATGTCGTGGAAAGGCAGTTGTTTCAATCTTCGCACTTCACTGGGTGAAAGCACGCTTTCGTGCATGTCCACATAGCGTGGCCACCCATCCTTGTTGATATACTCGTGGTCCCGGGTTCGTCGTTCAGACGGGCACGCAACATCCACGCCAATGGACAGTCCGGGGGTCGGACGATGCACAGCAAAGAGCGCGACGAGACCAGCCTGGTGAGAAACATTGAAGAGTAGAGGCTCCGAGTCATCGGCAAGGCGGAAAACAGGCTTGGTGTGCGCGTCGCGAGTGAATTGAGCCAAGGACCAATGGATATTGCACAACGACGAGATGACGTGACGTTTCAGGAGGGCAGACCCGAGGGCCATCTTGGCATCTCTAACAAAATGGTATCGCAGGACTGAGGCGCGTTCCTGGTCAGTGAGGAGAGCCAATGCGCGAGAGGCCTGAACTTGCGTAATTAGCCACTGGTTTGGTGTGCCGGGGTAAATCATTACGCAAAGGCAAGGTCTGGGCTTTACTTCACTTTCCAGGTCTTTGGTTGCGGAGGCGTTTGGCCATAATGCACGGGTGTCAAGCATCCATTTGATGACGACTGGGTCGCTCATGATGTTGGAAGTGAGCGACCCTCCCCCCGCACCACACTTGGACGTGATTCAAGCTGGCAAATGAGTTGGTCGCACAAGCAATGTCGAATCGTATCCACGTACGTAGACGGGCCTGGCGCGAAAAGAGGCCGCAAGAACTTGCGGTTGACTGTACAAAGATCTTGCTCAGGCACACGGCGGATGATTGAAGAGGGATCTCCCGCTATGCACAGTCGAGTGGTGTCAAAATTCAGGGTCCACCGACTAGCCGTGCGTGTGCGTCAAGAAGCCTTGACGGGGCATCATCCTAGTATTGCATGTCGAAGGGTCCAGATCGTCTCTGCATGCGGGCACTGCCCGGCAATAGATGGTGTTGGGCCGATGTTGACTTTCAATGCACACCGACCCGTAAGCCAAGAGTCAAGGCTCGCACACTCGAGGCTCGCCTGGCTCGGTAAGAAGGCTAGTCGTTGTGCGGCACGCTTGTACATAGGAAGGGGTGGGTAGTAATTCAAAGTGGGGGAGAGGAGAGACTTGAGGCTCGGCCGCCGTGAGTGACATGATGCTAGGCTACTTAAGTACTCTGGTGTTTGCAACTACAAACCACTGCGTTGTGCCTGCAGCTTCGACGGCCGCCTTGCCAGGTCGTTCGATCTTGCACGGCGTGACCGTAATGCGGAGGCAATGATGGGAAATGATGATGGAAGATTCTAGTGATCAGTTCGCTCTCAACTTCAAGTTCTGGATGAGATGCATTCCGACAGAGGAGACAAGGCGATAATGCTTGCGAATCTTAGGGGACGTCATGAATTTGAACCCACCACTCCTTGAGCTTGGCAAAGCATACAAGATACCTGAACATAGTATTCCACATTGATCCTCCCTGTCGACGGTCAGTCTAGTTATAATATTTTAATTCCTGTCGTCACACACAAATGTATTGGGCTTTTGGGGTTTAAAAAGTCTCGACATCCCAAGCAACCCTTCCGTCGGTCACCGGTGCCTCACAAGCAAGGTACGAGCTGCGCGCGCGCAGCTCGTACCACCAATGGATTCGGTAGAAGGAACATAAACTTCTTGATTGTTGCCGCATGTAGACAGCCCTGCCGAAGGACACAATGCACGAAGAGATTCGCTGAAGTAGGAGCGAAATGAATAGAAGTACATAAGAGGAAGCTACCGTTGGTATTAAAAGGCAAAAAAAAAAAAAAAAACCCCCCGGTACAGCGCGCGCGCGCGACGCCGATAACCCCCAGCCGTGCAGCAGCGGAACCCGATCTGCGCCGGATTAATTCGACAACGTCTGTGCCTCGAACCTAATCCAAATCTGCTTGCCATTTCACCAATTACACAAGGCCTCTTTTTTTCATCTCCCTCCGTAATCCGCCATTCCTGCCGCCACTCTGTGAGGCTTGCGCTATACGTTGAAAAGGCTGCCCAAATCGCGACCTACCACAAGAAGTCAGCCTGTCGTTGCTCGCTTTCTGGCTCTCTCACATTGGTGGCCCGCGGCTGCTGAATTGCTTCTATACACTGGCTTACCTCAGGAGCAAGATCGCTCAAGAGCTTGCCCCCGCCACCCCTTCCCCTGAACCTCCAAGTCTTAGCGCCATTCCGGCACCGTTCAGCGCCGCCGCACGGCACTTTCCCTCCCCCCTTCAACCCCCCAACCCCCCGATCACCCTTGACCGTTTAGCGATTCAGCGCCCGTCAGACTCCTCCCGACTGGGTCAGTATCCTTAATCCCACCCTGTCACTCGGGCCTAATCGGCCAGCAATCCCATCACACGACTCCGTTACACGCGGCAGCCAGGGCCGCCTGGTGAAGGAGAGAAAAATAGTTCTGCTTCTCCTCAAATCCTCGTGGCGCTCAATCGTCGCTTAATTGGACCGTGTGTCTCTGGGATTACCCTTCTTCGGCGCCTTGAGCCCAGCTAGGCACTGCCCAGGATGAATTCCACTTCAGGGCGGGCCGGCGTCATTCGCGCTCGCGATGATGCTTCCGACATGGACAAGCTGGTAAGTCATCGCAGCTTGCAATGTTCATCAGCATCGTCTGCTTCCGTTGTTCCCGAGACCAGGGGCAGTTGTCAATCTTCAACCCGGGCTTCCAAAACTACGCCGATGACAACCGATCTTGTTTGCCAGCTCCGTTGCTTGCCCTCCATCGAAGGAGATGGACCTCCTGTTCCCCTGAACACCAGCAACCTCGGCATGCCGGCTACAGATAGTTTACTTTCGACAACGCTCATGGAGAGAACTTGCCTTTGCTGACACCGCGAGAAACTCTGCAGGCTCACTCTATCCTCGACGACGTGCTCTTCAACATCATTTCGGATCTGGTGATGAAAACACATCGTGACGAAAAGTCAGCCAAAGCTACCACAGCCGCCATCCGGGTGGAGAAGATGGCATCAGATGCCTCAGACAGCTCAACGCCCGATTCGAGACCCGACGTTCGAATCGAAACGGACTCGGCTATCTACGAGGATGGCAAGGTCTTGCTCAAGGGCAACCCACTCAAGACCACACAGGACATCTTGTGCCCCAAATGTCAATTGCCTCGATTATTACATCCGACAGACGGAAAAGGTGCCCGTAAGCCCGACCCATCCATCATCTATTGCAAAAAGCATCCCTACATCGAGAAACCTGGCTGTGACATCTACGGCCAGAGCTGGGTTGCCCCCGGCCCAGGACGAGGCAAGAAGAAAAAGGATATGGAGAAGAAGGAGGACGCACCTCCAGAACAACGGCCTCCGAATGTGCTTTCTTTTCCGTCGGCAACGTGCAGCAAGTGCAAACGCTGTATTCTGGTCACTCGACTTAACAATCACATGGGCTCCTGCATTGGTAACAGCGGTCGCAATGCCAGTCGAGCCGCGGCGCAGAAGATCAATGGCAATTCCCAAAACGACTCAACACCACCGTCATCACAGAAAGCGACGCCGGCGCCCGGTTCCCGCGCGGCAAGTCCGAGAAAACGGGAGGCGAGCGAAGAGGACGGGGACTCTGACGCGAGCCACAAGAAGAAGAAGCTGAAAGCCTCCAGCATCTTGACCAAAAAGGTCATTCTCAAGACGAAAGCATCGCTCAAGAAGGAAAAAATGAAGGCCCACTCGCACCTGAGCCACGATCACAAAGCTGGCTCAGACTCGAATGCACCAAACGGCAGGGGCACACCCAAGCCTGCCAACAAGAACGGCAGCCCGATGAAAAAGATGAAGGCATCGAAGCCCCTTCACAGCTCCCCGATGTCAAAACACGGACGAGACATCGACGCCATGTCCGAGGTTTCAGATGCAATGTCGTCACCGCGTGGGAAATAGCATCATGGTCCCGCGCGGCTGATGCGCTGGACTAGTTTTATGAGCAATCTCCATGGCTACGCGCTCGGCATCGGGATCTCACAGATGAACGCACTGATTCAAGCATCGGTGCATTTCTTGTTGCTCTCCGTTCAGAACACGCTCTTGAATCGCTCATCAGCTGTGGCTTCAACATTAGATGCCTGGCGGAAACACTTGGATACAGGAGCTGCACATGCCGGAAAACAGGCGTGCCAGAAGGAAGCATGCGTCAGCACCCAGAACACCGACTATCGGGGGAAATTTTAAAGGCTCATCCATCTTTCCGTCCATTATTCTTCTCCTTTGATTCTGTTGTACAATTTCACGCGATGTTTCAATGCATCCCGCCAGCGGCCGGGACTTTGGTCATGACGGCCAAGGGGTATGGAAAGGGGAAACTCAGCATTATGGACACGGACAGTCGTCAGAGTCCAAGGCGTTAGGAGGAGTCGTTTTTGATGCGCTGCGGTATTCTTGACATCTGCATCTCACTTGACTTCTCTTTCTGTATACAAATCCATACACAGCGGATGGGGAGGCGAATGACAAGATACCTTTTGCCTCTTTATTTTCTACTCTTGTGCAGAATTCTCGCTAAATGTGACCTGATGTTAGATTCCAAGAAACCATACGCCCAAACGCCATCGACTTCCCGGAAAGAAAATAACAAGAACAAGGGTTGCCAGGGAAGCACGCATCAACAGCAACGCTGACCATCATCAGTACACATCTTCACTGTCGAGCAACCGAGCTGCCGTGATCTTGACCTCGTCCAATGGTCTATCCTCGGGCCCTGTCTTGACCAAGCCCATTCTCTTGACTGTAGCCATGCCACTCTTGACTCGACCGAAGATGGTATGTTTGCCGTCTAGCCACGGTGTCGGAGCGAGCGTGATGAAAAATTGCGAACCGTTCGTGTTGGGCCCTGCGTTTGCCATGCTCACTATCCCGGCGCCCGTGTGCTTCAAGGCCGCGTGCAGCTCGTCCTCGAACTTGGCCCCGTAGATGGAAGCCCCGCCGCGTCCGGTCCCCGTGGGATCGCCGCCCTGGATCATGAAATCGGGAATGATGCGATGGAAGACGGTGTTTGTGTAGTAGCCGCGCTGGACCAGCGTTGCGAAGTTCTTGGTGGTCTTGGGCGCATGTGAGTCGTATAGCTCGAGGATGACGGAGCCCTAGAGAGGAGAGAATGGCGAAGCTCTGTCAGCCTTTGTCGGAAGAAAGGAATACTTTAAAACATACACAAAAAAGAACAAGGAGGATTCAACTACCATGGTCGTTTCGAGAAGTACATTGGTCGCCATAGTCAATGTACTTCAGCCCGGTGCAGCTGCCGGTGTTTCGTCTGCGATGGCTAGCAGGTAGATTATTTCAAAAGTGGAATTCAAAGTAAAAGAAAAAAGGTGATGGATGGTCCGATATGCTGTGCAAATGTACGTGGGGTGCCCGGTGGTAGGTGGTGGGGCGGCGCGATCCGGCGCCCGGGGGACCTTTCAGGTACCTACAGAAACCACATAAAGGCTCGAGCACGAGGTCAAGTCTGGTGACTTTTGGAAGCCTAACAACGACCAGCTGCCAACGACCAAGCCAGAAGGGTTCCTGAGCGCGAGCGCCCAGGAAAGAATATGGGAAAAGGGCGACATACTTTTCTGCTATTTTATGATTCACTTGCTCTCTTCTCCCGAGGCATGATTTGACCCCGCGAACAAGGACTTTTTCTCTCCTGCTGTGCTCGCCCCTCGCCCGCCGGCTTCCCAGTATCATGGCGTCAAACGACACGGTGGGATCTGGCATCACTGCAAACTCCACCACCAACAACAGCAGCACCAGCAGCAGCGTCTCATTGCTTTCCCACCTCCAAGATGTCGACTTCATGTTGCTCGAATGCAAGCTCGTCTTGGCTGCCGTGAGCATCATCTACCTTGGTTCTCACGCAGCTCTCCGACGTCCGCCCTCCGCAAAGGTGACGGACTCCAAAAAGAAAGGCAAGAAAGATGAGGACGAGGATCGATTCGCGCAAGGGCTGGAACCCACGGACGCCATCATGTTCCCCGTCTTGGCTGGCATCGTACTTGTCGGACTGTACTATCTCATACAATGGCTCAAGGACCCGGCGTTCCTGAACAAGATCCTGAAGTACTACATGGCCACCATGTCCCTGGCAAGTGTCCTGACCTTGTACACGCATGGCTTAGATGTCGCAATCTCTTTGATCTATCCCACGTACTGGCGCGCTGGGAGAGGCTCTCTCTACAAAGCGGACCCAACGCAGAGGAAGGTCTTGATTTGCGACAATGTCGGCAATCCATCGGGCGAGTCACTCGACACGAGCCCACTCCCAGGCCCCCTGGGCCGTCTTCTGGCCGCGTCGCCACAGGTCTCAAAGCTGGCGTGGGATTGGAGAGACTTGCTCACCAGTCGATGGGCGGTCAAGCTCTTCATTCACGGCATGGGCGAGGAAGTTGTCATGATTCGCTTCTCACATGTCACGGCTTTTCTGCTCAGCATCGTGACGGCACTCACGTATTTCTCGACCTCATCGCCCTTCCTCACCAACATGCTAGGTTATGCTATGAGCTACAGTTCGTTTCTGATACTCTCTCCGACCGACTTCATGACCGGCAGTATGGTGCTCTGGGGTCTGTTCTTCTACGACATAGTTATGGTGTTCTATACGTAAGCCCAGAAGCACTACGTTCCGTCCTCCCAAAAAAAAAAAAAAAAAAAAAAGTTTTCGACAGGCCGTACATGATCACTGTCGCCAAGGCCCTTGATGCGCCCATCAAACTGACCTTTGAGGTTGCATCACGCAAGAGCATTCTCGGCCTCGGCGACATTGTCATCCCTGGCATAATAATTAGCTGGGCTTTGCGCCTGGACTTGTGGATGCACTATGCACGGAGAATCAAGTACGAAACTACAGATCTCTCCATCCTCGAAAAGGACGCGGCTTCCGGTGAGATCATCAAGCGGAGCGAAAGCAAGCACCGCGAAGTCAAGTCTCCGTACATGGACGCCAGGAACAGGTGGGGCGACACGCTCTGGACCCGGGGTGTCATGTTTCTCTCCCGCTCGCAGGACGTGCCACCAGAAGTGGCGGCTGCGAGATTCCCCAAGGTGTATTTTCTGGCCTCTTTGACAGGATATTTGGTTGGTATGAGCGTGACGCTGGTCGTGCTCGTCGTGTCCGGACATGGCCAGCCCGCCTTGTTATATCTCGTTCCTGGTGTGCTGGGCGCACTGGTCATCACTGCACTGGCGAGAGGCGAATTCAAGCCCTGTCTTTGGAAGTACACGGAGAATGGAAGCCTCGACACTGTAGACGTGGTCGTGGAGCTGGACGGCGACGGCAACCCCATCAAGACGGTTGGTCTGCTCAAAGATGGCGTCGTCGACCTCACCAAGGACGAGAAGATGGAAAAGGAAAAGAGAGAAAGCGACCGCAAGGAGGAAGCCAAAGCGGAGGCAGCCAAGAGAGCAGCTGAAAAGAGAGGCCACAAGGTCCTTGTCCTGTCTATTGAGGCTCTTTCTGAATGGGAGGAGCAGGAGGAGATGTTGACTGCTGCGACGGAGGCGAAGCCGGCGCCGGTCCTCGATTAAAGCTCATGGCGCCGGGTGCCAGAAGAGCGGTCTGCAGTTGGTAGATGAGAACAGCGATGATAGCGAACTGTTGCTTGCGGAAACAAAGACGCAAGAGGTGGCCGAGTCTGCCCGTCTCGAAACCTCCCTGCCCTCGGGCACGGCGACAAAGCATATATAGTCATAAGCGAAACATGCACGTGCTGATGCGATTTACACACTGCGCCTGGAAGTTCCGCGCGTGACAGGTCGATGCTGCACAGAGGTATTTTGACTTTCTCTCTTCGTTCGTCATTTCTTTCTCTCCGTATATCAGGTCTTGTGCAGGACTCATCGCCTCCTTCTCCTTGTCTTTTCTCTCTCATCCTCTTCGCATATGGTTGGTTGTCCCATGACGCCCCTTGTTTTAGCGCGGCTACGGCGGTCGTTTTCCATCATACGTGGCTTTTCACACAATGCCAAAATGGCCATTTCCGTCTCCGTCTCCGTCTCCGTCTCCGCCACTTGGCACGTAGTCCAGTGCCCAATGAGTGCGTGATCTCACACTGTATAGAGGGGTGGCGCCCCACTAGAACGGTCGCGCGCCAACCATAACCTACTTTAAGTACCAAAAACCGAAAGCAGCGTCCTCGTTCCACTGCCTCAAAAACGTCACAAGCCATCTAGGTGCAAGCAGAGCCGTTCGATCTCCTCTGTCCATCCACCTTTCCCCCTTTCCCTTCATTTTCTCTGCTCTTTCTCTTCTTTCTTGTCTTATTCTTGGTTAACTTTTCACATTCTTGTCTTGATCTTAATTGGGGAAGGGGGGGAAAAACCAACAAGGGCCAATCGCTATGTCTCTGCTTCCGACGCAGCAGCGATCCATCCGATCATTCTTCACACCAAAATCAACATCACCGCCCTCATCGTCAACAACCGCGACGACGACGGTGACAAAAGCCCTGCCATTGCCGGCAGCGGCAGCGACCGTGGGCCCTCCCTCGGCAAAGATACCCAAAGAAGCGTGCGTTCGAATCGTGACACCCTCGGACGTGATCCCCTTGCGGCGCATCAACTCCCTCCTTCTGCCGGTGCGGTATTCGGACAACTTCTACGACGGGGCCGTGGAGAACCCTTTCTGCCGAGTCGTAGAGTACACGCACGCGGCTGACGATGGCGACGACGACGCGCCCAAGGTCGTGGGCGGCATGGTGTGCTGCGCAGACTCGGAACACGCCACGATATATATCCGGAGCTTGTGTCTCCTGGCACCGTATCGATCCATGGGGCTGGCGACTGCGGCGCTCGAGGCCGTGGCGCTCGAGGCCCAGCAGATCAACAAAAGAAACACATCATCATCCTCATCGTCGTCGTCGTCGTCGCCCTTTACGAGTCTAACGGCGCATGTATGGACCGAGAACGACGAAGCGCTGCGCTGGTATGAAGCGAGGGGATTCACGCGGGATCCTGTCCCTGTCCAAGGCTACTATTTCAAATTGCGCCCTGACACGGCATGGCTCATGACACGACGCCTCGACAGCAGCAGCAGCAGCAGCAGCAGCAGCAGCAAGAGCAAGGACATCAACATCAACATCAGTGCCGCCAGTCGCACATACCAAGAAGGGCAGGAGACCAAGCACCAAGCAGCGTCTAACGGCGGCGGCGGCGGTAGTGGTGGTGATGAGAAATCGTCACCAGCCATCAAACCGAGTCCCACCGCCGCTGTCATCAATCTGCACCTGCAGCCGCCGCCTTCCTCGTCGCGTCCCGCCCCAACGACCGGCCAGTCCTACCAGAACCAAAGACCAGACAGGGAGTGGAACGACCTGCCACCCGAAATGGCCCCGCCCATGATGCGCAAAACGACGGGCAGTGATTCGGCGGGCAGCTCGCGGAGCAGTTCCATGGCCCCGACGACGACCACGACCACGACCACGACGGCGCGCAGGAAGAAAGATCGGTCGTATCCCGCTGCGGCATTTGGGCAATAAAAGCAAGATGAAGTGGCACAGGTATGCCTGGGCAACGAACACGCGGGAACACACCTTGACGCAGAGAGGCCACACGATACCAACGCACTCCATCGTGTGGCGACAAGAAGAAGAAGAAGAAGAAGAAGAAGAAGAAGGTGGATGTTTGAAGTGTCTTGTATATACCTGTCTGCTGCGTAGAGCCGTCCAAGAATCATGTACATGTCATGGAGAGGGATACAGAGGGAGAAAGGGGGAGATGACCCGCAATAGCTCAGAGAAACTGATCCACTGATGGAAAGAGTCGGAAGGTGCTGGCAATGACATGGCCGAATCTACTGAAGGGACTGATTGATAGTGGAGCTGGAGGCTGGAGCTGCCAAGGTCGCACCTGGAATCACGCGCGGCGCAAGAGATCCAGCTTTGTTCGTCCAGCTGCGGATGCGGACGTGTTGGCGAGAGCTACGAGGCTTCCAGGTTGAGCATTACGGCCACACAACCCACGAATCAGCCTCGATTCCATGATCGGAAAAGAAAGCATAGTTTCTCCATTCAATTGTTCATGATCTGCTGATGGATAGATGGATAGACCCCACCTCATTGATACAAGTTTAAACATACAGTGTCGTAATCCAAAGAATAATGGTAGACGAGACAAATGAAAAAAAAAAAATATAAAAAAACTCCGGCACCAGCTGACATGTCTCCCCTCCTTGGAGAAGATAAAAACTCTTCTGGCATGGTTCCTTTCGTTGCGTTTGCCTTGCACCTGCGCTGTAGCTGCGCCTTGCGCCTGTTTTCGACGCCTTGGTTAGGCTGTTCGCGGTTGTCTGCTCCACCAGAATGCTGCAATTGCTACTGCGGCAATGATGCCGCCGACCACCAGAGTCGATGTCGGCAAAGGTGCGTCCTCCACAGCTGGCACGTTGGATGGAATCTTTTCGAGACGACGCTTAATATCTTTGCGCAAATCCGCCAGGAAGTCGCCTGGCTTCTCCATGCGTGCTGCCACCAATGCAATCAACGCTGCCCCAACGCCGCTGCCGTCCTTGGCAATGCCGATTCGGATCTTGGCAACGCCCGCAGCCCCAATGCCGTCGATGGCAGCAAGCGCCTCATATATCATGTCGCGAAAAAATGGATAGTGCTCCACCAAGCTGCCATCGACACCAATGTCGATGACATCCTCGGCTGGATCCTCGATCTTGCCAGACTGCAGCGCGATGGCACCGATAGCGACGGCCGATAGCCTGGCAGAGCGGCGGGCAACCGCATCGGAAATAGCTTTGAACGCTTGCGCATCCTCCAATGAGGGCGCATAGACGTCAAGCACCATCTCGAGCTCTTGGCGCAGCGATGAGAGCTCCGGCGTGTTGTCTGCAGCCGCCACAGACATAATGGCGCTGTCCAAGCCCCAGGGCTTGAAAATGCCAGAGTTTGGGCTGATGCTCGTCGTTGTATGCCGGTCGTTGAAGCTCGAATTGGCGTCTCGGAAGAGCATAATTTTATCGTCCCTAATCATGTCGACCACAGCACGTCGCACAATCTCGCCCAAAAACATGCCCGACACGCGTTTCTCGAACATCTGAATGCCCGGATTAACGCTCTCGGCATCAAGTGCCTTATCCCACGGCGTGGAGGGCAAAATGTTGAGCTGGTTGTCAAATGATCCCCACTCCGTATTGATGACCATTTCGCCCGTCGAGGTCTCGTACTCTCCCTCAATGGGCTTCTTGATATTGGCGACCTTTTCGATGTACGCGCCATTGGTGCCAGTTCCAAAAATGCCACCCAACACAGAGCGATGCTTTCCGGTAGAAGTGTATGATCGTGCCATCAAGGTGCCGACTGTGTCATTGACGAGTGCTGCTACTTTGACTGGAAGACTAAGGTTGTCAATTTCATCTTGGAGAAGTCGACACACATCTTTGCCCACGGCATCGGGGATGTCGAAGCCTTTGGTCCACCGGATCAATTTGCCCTTGTTGATGGCCGACTGTTTCACGGGAAAGCTAAAGGTAAAACCGAGGCGGAAAATGTGCTCATCTCGGTAGCCCATGGGCGTGCTGGCAGTGGCTCTGCGGCGCACGTGGCTCTCGAAGTGCTCAGCATGGTGCTCTCTAAGGAACAGCTCAATCTGCTTGGCTAGAAAGGCGAAAAGTTCCTGAGAGGTCTTGGCAACCATGAGCGGTTTGGGAATGGCCACTTTGTTATACGTGAGATTGAAGGTCGTGTCGCCATTGAGCATAATGGAGCAGACGCGGAAGTTGGTTCCACCTAAATCGACGGCCAAGTACAAGCCCTACGCCCGAGTGGTGTCAGAACTATATCAGCGGCGTTTTGCGACGCGCAGCCCAGTGCATGCATGAAGGCGGCCTTGGGAGGACATTTGCGTGACTGAATCGTACCTTTTCTGTGCCGTTGGGCACTCCTGTGACGTAGGTAGGGATCTGGCTGAGACTGGTGCCGTCCTTTTCTAGACCCTCACCTATTTCCGCACGGCCTCGTGTCAGTAAACAAGTCGTGGCATAAAGGGGAACACGCGGGCTAGGGAGGAAAGGCGCAAGAGCAAAAACAACAGAGGAAAAAATATTCTGCGAGGCAGACGCGAAGGGAGTCGCCTTTTGCAACGGAAAACGTACTCATTTGTTGCAAAAACTCCTGAACGTGGGCGTTGACGTCGGCATCGGAGAAATCGAATTGCGAGACGACTCGCTTTGTCTCGTCGGCAAGCGCCATAGTGAGAGGTATCGAGACTGGCGCCAGTGTAGGGAAGGGGGCGAGGTGTTGATTTTGGCAGACCAATTCGGGTGCCAGGCGTCTGGACGTAAGAGGATGACACAAAAAGAGGAGGGAATATGTATGTTTGGAGAATGAAGAGAAGAGAGAGAAGAGAAGGGGCAATTGGAGCTGGAGCTGGAGATGGAATTGACGATGGAGCTGAGGGTCAAACAGCTTGGCGTCGTGGAGCACGAAACTTGCAAGCTGGCGCCAAATGATTAGCGGGAGAGTCAGGTTGAACAGATGGACAGAAACGATGGCACAAGAGAACGGGCAATCATGGCTGCATGATGATGCAGTCGGGAGCCACTAATTGCAGGGATTCGCCAGAGAAGGTGAGAAAAAAAAAAAGCTCGGGGGTGGGTGGATTGTGTGGGCGATGCGGGGAGCGTGGGAGGAAATGGCCGAGTCCATCTCCAACGCTGGCGCCACTTTTGCTGCTGCGTGTTTTTCTTACGCCTCGTGACCCACGATGAAGGAATAGCGTCAAGCCTTGACGGATGTGTGTTCTGAGAAGCTGGGCTTGGGATTGGGCAGCCGCCTCGGGCAGATGGGTGGTGTGGTTAGAAGGGGATCGATGGGATGGGAATTGTCGCGGCAGCTATGCATGGCAATCTCCAGCCCTTCACAATTGCCATTTGCTAGGAGAGAAAAATTCAAGACCAGGAAAAAGCAAGGAGGCGTGCGCCGGGTGCCATGTACCAAGTGGTACGAAATGACTCTTGTGCACTGGCGTCATCACGTCGGCGGCCAGCTGCGCCGACGAGTCTGAATATGACTTTTAATTCCAAAAGGAGAAAAGAATGGGAAAATAAGGATAAAAACAAAGCGTAAAGTGTCATGGAAAGAGCAAAAAATAAAGGTCGACTCACCAAGGCCACCACGCAAGCCAATGACAGCCACCAAAGAGAAATGGCCCGAAACGGCGGCACAATGCTTCGTGCATCCAACATCAAGCGCCATCTAGGCATGCCGGACCGCGATTGACGACTGGATTATAATTATACCCTCTCTTGCGAATGGAGCTCTGCGGCAGCAGCGAGTGGACCGCCGAATATGCTGCTAATTCCCTCACAAGACCGACAGCCAGGGCAATAACATTAAGCTTTCTCGCTTGCAAAATTGACTGTGCTGACTGTGTTGCCCTCGGGTCTGCCTCGACGGTCGTTGGCCATCACACACGGGCGGCTGCGTGCGGTGAGGCAACACACGGGCATGTGCACCACGCACCCCTTGAATGCTGCTCGCAGAAGTGCTTGGGCGAGCAGAAGAGCCCGTATCGCGTGCGTTTGGGTAAAAAAAAAAAAAAAAAAGGCCGAGAGATTGCCGACAGAGGTCCACGGCCGGGCGGAGACAGCGAGGCA
Source organism: Moelleriella libera RCEF 2490 (assembly GCA_001636675.1). Lineage (NCBI taxonomy): Eukaryota > Fungi > Ascomycota > Sordariomycetes > Hypocreales > Clavicipitaceae > Moelleriella > Moelleriella libera. The sequence goes on from AZGY01000027.1 coordinate 124,498, forward strand.
GGTGACAGAATTAGAGAGACGAGATGATGCTATCAAGGGGTAGGGGGGGTGAGCCAAACTGGGTAAGAGCAATAGGGGAGGAAGGAGCAAGGAGTGGGCCGCCCATGGAATGCGACTCGCGGATCAGGTCAGAAAGCAGCGATGACGAAGAACAAGAACATGACCATGACGGAAGAATCAGTGGTGTAGGATAATGATCAGCGGTTGGGCAATTGGCCTTAGATTCTTGCTGGTCTCATTGCGACGTCGGTCTTTTCCTGTAAGGCGGTTGGAACGGCGGGAAAGGGCAAAACGGATGAGCAGAACGGGTGGGGCGGCATTTCGAACCAAGATAGCGTCCGCAACATTCGCGCTGCCCCCCCTTCCTTCTCTATCTGTCACTCTCTCTCTCTTTCTTGCCCGACGTACGCGCGCCGCTAATAAACTTTCTTTCCATCTCCATCTTTCCTGTCCACACAGACACGGCCCGGTCCTGCTGCAGACGGAATGGCACACTCTGCTGGTAGATACTGAAGATAGCCGTTTAACGAAATGTCACCGCAGTTTTGCAGGCATGTGCCGATATGGCAAATGACATCTCGCCTGCGCTTATCAAGCACGGTCTTCTCCATTCCGTCTTGTCCCTTCTCAACAAGTAGGGCTTGCTGTCGTGCATTTTCCTGCAAGATTTTGTCGTCTCGCTTAAGCTCGTAAGCATGAAGACGGCCGAGAGTTTGCAACCAATCCTACGCCGTCAACCCTTGTCCTCTATGGTGACATCCTCCCCATCCGACATGCCGATTGGTAACATTTGTTGAAGATGATAGTAATCTCGCATCATCGCCAAGTCAGGATGTCTTGAACCTTATGCCAGATGACGTTTGGCCCCAACCACATTGAAGGCTTCCACACACATTTTCTGTCACGGTTCGCCTTGTTTGTCATTGCCGCTAACGATTCCATATGCCATTGGAACATCCTTCTTTGCACTTCTTTCCATCCGTAGCCCTCGCGAGAAGAAGATTGACAGTTCCCGCGAGGCACTGGAAAAGCAGCAACGCATCCGTGCATGTGTCAATGTGTTTTGACCCCAGCAATCGTGATGGGTTGTAAACAGTAGCCCATTTCGAAACAACTGGAAGCCTTGATGCTTGTGGATTTACTGATCCAGCAAGGTGGAGTCAGTGACATTAGAAAAAAAGCATGAAGGAAGGAAGAAAGTGAAGGGAAGAAAAGAAAGACCAGAGTATGAGAGGATGGATGAAGAGGAAGGAGCAACATCGAGAAGAGTATGGATCTTCAAAACGGTCGGCGCATTGTGTCCATGGGCTTCACGTGGCCCATATTCGTCAATCACTGGGTAGGTACTAGGTACCTAATACCTTACGAAGCCTCGCGATTTGGCCACCAGCTCGACTACCCAGTAGTTCTCATAGATCACCAGAGCAGACTCCCTTATTTTAGAATGTAACCTGTTGTCAAGCTTGCACGGCTCACTGCAAATAATCTCGATCGTCGGCACCGACTTTGAGACGCGCTCAGTTGCTTCCAACCAATACTTACAAAGTCCAGGGATTCATTCATTCCGCGGACAACGGTCGAAGCCCAGATTGAATAGTCTTTCGAAGCCAATAGGTAGGGTCCAGAAGCAGCACGTCAAACGTATGGCGGAGCTCCTGCCTCGATGTGTCAAGTCTTCCAGCATCTTTCTCGGTCCTGAACTTTGAAGCTACGAACAGTGTCTCTCCGCTGGCGAAGCGGTCATTACTCAGGTAAGTCATCATGACGAACAAGATGCGTCTCCTAGTGCCCGGCTGCTGCTTGGCCAGGCCCAATGGGAGACGCTGAAATGCTCGACTCGCCCATTTCCTACCTCGATATCTGTACGGGCTATCGGGTAGGTCGATATATCGAGCAGCGTCAAATGCAGTGAAGGCGCCGGTAGCTGTATGTTAATTTTCACGAGCAGGACAGCGTCCTCGTCGTCGATGGTCATTCAACTGTTGAAGCAAGTTTTGCGTGCCGTGCGATGAATGGCAGCGTTGGGATACTTTTCCAGCAACCAGGACAGCGTGCGTGGAGCGAACTTTTTCCAGCGAACCTCAACGCCTGGTGCGCCTTGCACCTTTTACCAAGGTTGACAGGTTGCATTACCGGTTTTGAACAGCCACTTTTCGCGTTCTACATGAAGAAGCAGCCGAAAGCAGCCGATTGGTCTTCGGCTCGAAGGGAGAGCATTTGTCTAACAACTTGTACAATAGTACTTACAGGTGCTCGCGCCTTGTATTCGAAGCGACATAAGCATACAACTCCTTTTTGTTGGTGGCCTAGGGCTTCTCCTGCCTCGATGACCCAGAATAGCCGTGCAACATCCTGAACCAAACCGTACTTCGGATGGAAACGCGTCTTCCGACGAGAATCGATCAAGGCGATTTTCTGGGCATTCCCAGTTTATCTGGCCAAGATCAGCTCGAGTTTGCCTCCTAAGATACTTCATGGCCGCAAGCAGCTGTGCAGCCCAGTGCGTGCAATGGGAGGCGGCCCTCGGTCGAAGATTTGCTCCCCGGTCAATGAGGCATGCCTCATTGCACCTTGCGAAGATGATAATCCGAGTCTCGGGCAAGCCAAGGTTCAAAGTTGAGTGAGGATTGAAGTCACCTTCCCATTTTGTGTTGCCACAACTGCCGATGAACAGACCTTCAGTACAATATCTGGCTCAAGCATTAGAACCATCAATCGGCGATGTTCCGAGTAGCTGGAACACCGATGAGTCTACCGCAAAATCTTGCTCCTCGTGGCAGCGGGGAAATGGAGTCCCAATCAATCGCGGATATTATTTTCGGTGCGATCCAGAGTCTCCAGCTCATGAGGAACTCAGGTGAACGTCTAGCAGAAAGCCTTCTGTTCCACCTTTGATGAGCAGGGCGCATCGACTATGCAAGCCGTGACTGGCGACTCATTCTCTTGACAGACACTGGACTTCTGACAGGATGAGATTTACCAAGACACATCACATTGGTCCTGATGGGAGAGGATTTGGGGCAAGGAGCATCAGGTCCGCTTCGCATAGTACGTCTCGAAGTGGGAAGTCTTGGGGAGGATTTCTGGCTGTTGACGCCAAACTCGGATCCAAAAATTTTTCCTAGTTGATTCTACTTCGTTTCAAAGCATAAGAAAATGCCGGCCTCTCTGCCCAGCTAGTGATCGAATCCGGGATACTCATCTGTCAGTGATTATGAGCAAGAACACAACTGCCACATCTACAGCTCATTTTTGCCGTGCCAAACACTGGGAGACATGCCGCGATCGACGACCCAGAATTGCTCTCTTTGACCCAATTCTATCTGTGGCGAATTTATCTTCTGATGGAAGTCCAGGCTTCGTAGTTGCACCGCTTCAACTCGGGCCCGTCTCTTTAACCCAACATGGTAGGGTCTACACGACAGTTCTAGCAAGAGAACTTGTCTGAAAGATATAATTCATCCCACCGCAGGGCAGTATCATGCGTCGAATGCTAGTAGCACTTCGTGGTGGTGAGTGCGGCGCAAGCTAGCCACGCTCTGCCGGTCTTCACTCCTGTCTGGTCGCTGGGAAATTGTTTTCCGCGATCCTCAAAGGTCATCTAAGCCGGCCGTCAATAATCTACGATGCGTCTTTTTAGCGGCAAAAGCTGGAAATGGTGGACTACGTGCTGACTGACCCCCAACTACGCACCTGGCAGTCAGACCAGTACTCAACACTTGTGGCGGGCATACCCACGACTTTTCAATGAGACTCGAGAAAACTATTCTTTTATTGGGTCTAGAATCGAGTTTATTTTGGAAAGAAAGTCTCAAAGCTCCAGGTCGCGGAATTTTGTTGGAGGCTCACGTCAGAAATAGCAGCAGGGCCGCATAAAGCAGTCTGCGCCACCAGACTGCTTCCCGAGCAGTGCGACCTTGCACTCCTTCAATGCCCTGGTGCTTTCATGATACCATCTTTTGGAAAGAATGCGGGATTCCTGACAAGCTTAAAGTAGAGTCTCTGTTTCAATGCCTTGAGAGGAAGGAGAAAATCGTTTGCGTGATTTGTGCCCGAAAAGTCGCCGGCCAAAGTAATCACACCGTCATCACCCCAAACAACCATTTCCCCGATATATCGCAAGTACAATTCCTGCCGAGCTCATGGCGAGAAAAGTGCATCTAGGCTTTCAACACACCTGGAAAAGAGCTTGGAGTATAGCTACCCAAGTCGCAGCTTTGGCCACTTTGTATCGGTTGATACTTGGTAATGGCCTGTGTCACGATCTTCGCCATCCTGCGGTAGGAAGATATGACAATCACAATCGTGATTTTCTGAGACAGAACCGTCTGGAATCCCCAGCTTCTTCCGAGACTCTGTACGCCGCTTCATCGACTTGTAGCATGCAAGTCGTGCATTCTCGTCTTGTGCGAGGTGGCATTGCATAGATGGAGACACAACTGTTTCACGTATAAGGGATTGAGTCCCTCGCATACCAAAGGGAACAGCGAAAACGTGAATAATTCGACGTAGATGACCATTGAAGGTCCTCAATTTGAATGGCGTCACACGCGCAGCGATGATTCCAGATTCACCTTTCCTCCCCCTCAAATTGGCGAGGTGGTGTTCGGATCCATATTGCACCTAAAAGTAGAAGCACCTAGGTGTGCACACCAACAAGCCGGCATACACGAGGCTTGCTATACGACGATAGGGTAGATCGACGTATGGGCAGGGATGGCTGCCACTTCATGCTTAAACAATGGAGGGGTCACTCGCCTCGCCCGTTTGACAAGCCGCTGCTGCTCAGCCTCAACGATGGCGTGTGGTCCAACCCGTTCCGCAAAATCGACACAAGACGATAGACAAAACCCTCAGGGAATTGCCGGGGTTGGCTTGTGTCTAGCAATTGTGCGACAAAGCAGCCTGAGCCAGAGGATCGACGTCCAACGCGATCGGCTTGTGGCCTCCACGTAATGTCAGCTTATATGACGAAGCAGTCTAGGCCAGGAGAGCGAACTTGTTTCTCTGGCGTTTCCCGCTTGTCAAGCTGCGTTCCTGCTTTCAACCCACTGTCAGTACGACCACGTGGCGTGGCCCCCATGGTTAATTGCCGCAATAGCGAGTGAAAACCCGGGTTTCTTAAAATGAAAACGGCGCGGTTCGCCCCTTTGTACACGGTATGCCGGCCATGGCCACATGCAAGGGCTCACGAACGGAAAGCCAGCGAGATTAATGCTGTGGTGGTGCGAGGCGTAATTCAGATGGATGGTTGACGAGGACGATCGGCAGGGTCCTGACCTGTCAGGTGACTTTGCAACCAACTTGGACGTCTGCGCCCCGTGTTGCGGCTTGAATGGCTAGAGCAAATTGGTCAATCAATCCACGCCAATCAAGGTGCCCTGGGGGTCCCCCCTTTGCCCCGCTCCTTCGGCCCACACTGCCAAGTCCTACCGCTACAATACAAGTCCTAGAGGCCCAGACAGTCGGGCACCAACCACATCATGGCGTCGGGATGAGGGCCACGGAAAGAAAAAAAAGACCCCCCTCATATCCGTGTGGTCCCCGACGCTGGTTGACGATCTACGAGCAAAGTCCATGCCCTTGGCCTCACCAATACCGTTGAAGCTCGGTCTGCGACTTGGTCCTAGACTCGGACACGACGTCGAAGCTGCGATGTACGTGGCTGCTTAGAAGAACTTGCATGATACTGTATTTGATCTTTCAGGGGAAGTAGACACCTACTTACCTTGGAGAGGCGCGCAGGTAGATGCTATTGGATGCTGGTTGCCCGCCAATCAGTCCTTGGCTTCAGCTGTGACACAGAACGAGGACTGCATGGCCACGCGAAGGTGCAGATCATGATGACAAGCGACGACGAGGCAAGCAGAAGCAGAAGCTGATTGCCCCCACCAGACTGATAAAGCCCCGCCATCCTGCCTCCCGGTGTCCACGAGAAGGAGCCTCCGGCCTGTCCATTGCTGCTCTTTTATTCGCCTGATGTCTTTTCTGTTCGATGCTGCTCGTTGCTGATTGTGTTCCTGGGCTGAATCATCCCTAACCCGCCCGGCGACTTGACCTCCCGCCCTCCTCTTCCTCTTTCTACTCCTTCTTTGACAGGACGGGACTCACCGTTGTTCTTCCTTGTGCGGCATCAACACGTGCCAACGACCGCTTTCGCCGACAAAGCGCGGTTCCCCGGAAAAGACTCTGCCTAAGTACTTTAGCCAGACACTCCCTCAGCCTTACCTCTGAGGCCTAGCTGCGATTTTGCAGTCCCTCTCTGCCCACCCACCAAACGGCTGTCCCCTCTTTTGCTCTCGTCCTGGTGTCATCGGAGGGCCTCCAGCGAGCCCCGTCGCCACCCCCAGTTCGTGCTGCGCAGCCTCTATTTCTTTCTCATTTAGCAAACTCGGCCACCTCGCTACTGAGTCCCGCCAGCAGGGACGGCTTTTTTATTTATTTTTTTTCTCGTTTTCGCCCGGTTCCCCTTTCATTGCAATTCGCTGCATTCCATTTCAAATCTTTCTTTTTTATAATTTTGGTCTTCCCTTGGCTAGGCTGTGGTGGTTCTGTCATACAGGACTCGAGTTCGGCCGATCGCCAGGTCCCAGCGAAGCCTCGCCCTCCCACTCTTGGCCTGCGTTCTGCTCAAGCACTGGCGTGTGCATCGTGGCCCCGACTTTTGTTAGTCCCATTTGACAATTTGCTCTGCCGAAACGGAGCACCCTGCAAGCCCTCCAGTCCTTGACCCGGTCGCTTTTCTGCCTTTTCTTCTCCCTCGGCCGCCAGTTCTCATACCCTCTTCCGCGTCTTGTTTCCCTTCCCTTCCATATGAGTTCTACGAACTCCCGTTTCAAATCCTTCGGGTTCGTGAAACGCAAGTCAACCGCCAGCATCCAGACCGCCGACGGCGTAGCTCCTGCCAGCACACCTCCTCCCGGCCAGCACCATCAACATCGAACCTCGCTCCCAGGGCACACGCCGACCATCGGCATCTCGCCGTCGACCAGCAGTCTCAACATAAACATGAATCGTCCGCCGAGCTACACTGCCAACTACCCGCCGCCCGGAGGTCCCGGTGATCGTGCCTCCCCTCATCCTCACCCAGGCAACAACCGCACTCCACCAACTCAAATGGCTGGCGGTCCGCCTCCCATCAATACCGGTGCGCCTGTCGGTTATCCTCCGCCCAACATGGGCAGCATGGGCCAAGGCCACCACATGAGCGGTCCTCCAGGCGGTCCTCCAGGTTTTGGAGGCCAACAAGGCTATCCTCCTGGCCACCCTCCCCCTCCCCCTCCCCCTCAAGGTGGTCCAATTGCACAACAGTTCCAGCGAGGCAACCCTGCCGCTGAGGTTGAAGGCGCTAGCAAGAGCAAGGCACAGCTGATAGTCGGTATTGATTTTGTAAGTGCATGCGCAGGTCTGCTTATATGGGCATCCTGGTCCACCCGGGGCCGCAGCCTATACTACACGAAAGAGACTGACAGACGTCATGCTAGGGTACCACATTTTCGGGCGTTGCCTTTGCTTTCGCGACTAATAACGAAGCGAAGGAGGACATCATTACCGAGTGGCCAGGAGCTGGCTCATATACGAAGCAGAAAGTGAGGAAAACCACACAGGGTACATTTTCGATCAGGAACATTGTGTTGACTCAACGTATCATAGATCCCCACGGTCCTATATTATGATCAGTACCAGAAAGTCGTCGGTTGGGGGCCCGATATCGCCGACGCTCTCGCGCCGACAGGGTACCCTAAGCCGGGGGTTCAGAAGGTAGAATGGTTCAAGTTGCAGCTGATGCTCAGCGGCAACACGTACATCGACCCCATCAACCTACCCCCGTTGCCACCAGGAAAGTCAGAAATTGACGTCGCAGCGGACTACCTTTTCAAGTTACGACAAGCCATGCGATCCGCCCTACAAAAGACTCTTGGGGAGGTGTTCAACCGAGAGGAACGCAACATCAGATACTACTTGACCGTGCCTGCCATCTGGAACGACGCCGGCAAAGCCGCCACTCGAGCTGCCGCAATTCAAGCTGGCTTTCTTCGTGACGAAAACGATAACCGTCTTACGCTGGTTTCTGAGCCAGAAGCAGCCGCTCTATTTTGCTCCAAGACTGGCTTGCTGAATCTCAAGGTTCACGATGCTGTGTTGATTGTGGATTGTGGTGGTGGTACGGTGGATTTGATCGCATACGAGGTGGAAGAGGAGAACCCTTTCACCGTTGCCGAGTGCACGGCAGGATCCGGAGACTCGTGCGGTTCTACAGCCTTGAACCGTAACTTCAGCAACATCCTCCGCACAAAGATCAGGAAGATGAAACTGCCCGATGGTTCCAAGACCGCTGGTCGAGTCTACGCCAAATGTATCATGGATTTCGAAAACAGAATCAAGGCCGACTTCAGAAACAATGGGCAAAAATGGGCCGTCGACGTTGGTATCGAGGCTGAATTCCCTGAAGCCGGTATCGAGGAGGGATACATGACTTTCACCAACGAAGAAATCCTGCAATGCTTCGAGCCAGTCGTCAATCGTATTCTCGAGCTGGTCCGGAACCAAATTATCGCGATTCAAGCGCAAAACAGGACATTGCAAAACATCCTGGTCGTCGGCGGCTTCGGAGCCTCCGAATACCTCTTTCAGCAGATCAAGCTGCACGTCCCTCCGCAATTTCAATCCAAGGTCGTCCGACCTATGGATTCAGTTGCTGCTATTGTCAAGGGCGCGGTCACTGCAGGTATTACGGAGCGGATCATCACCCACCGCGTTGCTCGACGTCACTACCTCATGGCAACTCTCCAGCCATTTAAGGAGGGCTACCATCCTGAAGCTTATCGTGTTCCATCGCTGGACGGGAAGGATCGTTGCAAGTTCACTAGACAGATTTTTGTGCAAAAAGGTCAAAAGGTCAAAAACGGCGAACCCGTCAAGGTTTCATTTTTCCGGCAAGTAGCGCCTGGAGCCACGCTCATGTACGAGGATGTACTGTTTGCTTGCGACGATGATGTCTGCCCTGAGTACACCAAAGATCCCCGTGAGTTTGATCTAAACAACGATTCGCTTGAGGATATGACCGCTAACACTATAGTGCAGGCATCAAGGAGGTTGTCACTCTCACATCAGATCTCTCGCGCAAAAATCTCGAAAAAGACTTTGAGCGCATGGACACACCCCAAGGGACCTTTTATCGCGTCTACTTCGACATCTACCTGACTCTAGATGGCTCCGAATTCAGTGCAGAGCTCGTATGTCAAGGTGAGGTCATGGGGCGATGTCGAGCTCGTTTCAGGTAAAGCGGCGGCGGGACGGGGAACGGCTGGGACATATCTGGGTCCGAAATAGCACGAGACTGGTGGCCTATGCCATATTGATGGACTGGCAAGCGGCAGCCCCCCTCGGCGGAATATCCAGCATGGTATATGGGGAAATTCTACAGCGAGTAGCTGGTGGGGTCATTTGACTGAGCATGTGTTCAGAAATCGAGATCGCATTCATGACAAACTGGAGGAGACGACAAGGCGTAAACTTGAAAGGGATGAAGCAAGTGGGTTGCCAGCGAGATGTGAAACGATCACATTTGGAGCCTAATTCTGGATATAAAAGGGCAATGGGTGTGATGTATCTGACGGCCAATGAATTTTCCTCTTCTTCTTCGACAACTCTTGACTTGACGTGCTACGGCGGAATCATCGTCTGGTGAATTTTTTGAACCTCGCCGACGTCTTGCCTAGCCACTATCTGCGGCGCGACGTTCGTCGCCAGCTAATCGTCTTGTACGACTTTAAGATGAGAGAGTGAACGGGCCGGGGTGGCATCCACGTGGGGCGCGCTTGCATGCGGGCTCGTCCTTCACCCTGGCTCCGACGCGGCTTCCCAACGTGATTGATTGCTGAGGAAGCATGATGGCCAGTCCCTCCTGCGTCATACCATGACTCTGAGATGAGCGGCCAGGGGTGTCGCCCTGGTTTTCATTTTCAAGATGCAGACAAGCGCCTGCTCATCACCCTTGTTCTGTGACAGCTGTACACAAGAAGTTGCTTTATCCTGCTGGTCGGGCATTTATTATATTCACCAGATCGCTCCCTGCATTCTGACTCACCCTTCAACAAACCGAAGCAAGCATTACAAGCACCATATTTGCATCTCTTGCCAGAAAACCTGTTGATTAACTTCTCATCTGTATCATTCTTTTCCGTTCCACCAACGCGTTTGCTTGCGCTCTTCGCATCCCACCCCTGCGCGCCCTCACTCTGCGAACGAACAGCTGTGGTGCTGACGGCTAGCCGCTCTGGTTCACATTCATCCGGCTGGCATTCGCAGATCCGTGAATTGCAGCAGGGGTCAGATCCGGTTTATCTAGCACTAGCAGCGAAGGCGTTGCCTTTCCAGTTCGGAGGGAGGTGGGTTGATCTAGACTGCTTCCCGGACGAGTTGTTGCAGCACCAATTTGCCTGACCCAAGAACCGTCAGTTTCTCTGCCGACAATTCGCTCCTGGTAGTCCACTACAAGACCATTGTTGCTCAGAAATAACATGGCTCTTTAGTTTGTATTACCGCGAATGCGTGTATATGCAAATAATTCTTCCTTTCGCGCTTGAGAGTGCTATTCGCTCGGACTCTTCTCGATTTATCTCTCTCGACGCCATCCTCCGAATCCACACAGAAGACAGCAATGGTCACATCCTCTCGATCCACAGCAGTCAATGCTCAACCAAGATATTCCATGAATCGTTTGCTTTTCATCTTCGTCACGTTCGGCTCGCTTGCTCCAGCCGCACATCTGGGACACTCGTGGGGTATTCGAGAGCCTTGGCAGGCCAAATACCTTCAACATATGAGGAGGTCACCGGTGGAGAAAGGCCCTCCTGGAGAGACTCAAGACAAGGTCCCTCTGGTGGTGACCAACCGATGCGACTCAACGATCTGGCCAGCTATATATACGCAAAACGGGACAGGTCCTGGGATAGGCGGATTCGAGCTGGCTCCGGGTACGAACAGGACGTTATGGGTCGCTGGTGATTGGGCAGGGAGAGTCTGGGGCCGAACAAACTGCACGGTAGATAGCAACACGTGCGTGTGCGAGACGGGCACTTGTGGAACAACCTTGGATTGCACTGGCACGGTAGGCCCATTCCGTTCGCCGCCTCATGGATCGTGAGAAGACTAACGGAAGATACCCACAGGGGGAACTTCCAGCCACGCTTGCTGAATTCCATCTTGCGGGAGGGAAAGACGGCATGCAGACGTTCTATGACATCTCATTGGTGGACGGCTACAATCTTCCAATGGGCATCAACTACATACCAGCCGAGAACACATCATATATTCCTCCGAATCTGACAAATTGTGCTTGCATAGCGACAGCGGGATGGCTCTACTCGCAAGCAAACACCGGGACGTTTAGTGGAAACTCGTCATATCCTATACCGCTGGAGTCTCAAGTGACAAACGCCAGGGTAGAAAACTGGTGTCCCTGGCCGAATCTACTCTCTCCCCCAATCAAGCCCGGAGACGGAATCTACCCGTATCCAGACGATAATCTGCAGAGACCAGTCTTTTCACCCTGCAAGAGCACCTGTGCCGTGACCAACACGGACGAAGCGTGCTGCATGAACAAGTTTCACGACCCTAATGTTTGCAAGCCTTCAAGTTACAGCAAGAGGATCAAGGCCATCTGCCCGGATGCTTACAGCTTCGCCTTTGACGACAGCGCTTCCACCTTTATCGTTCCCAAGGGTGGTGGCTGGGAGGTGGTGCTTTGCCCACCAGGTCGGTCTACTAATATTTTGCGGCAATTGGGCAAAGAGCTCTCCGAGATTGCGAGCGGAGGCAAGCTCTCGAAGCGGTCTAGAATGCTGCTGCAGAATGTCACTTACGTTGAAGCTGACAAAGGGTCTGCCAGCACGATGAAGGCATCGCAGGGATTGACAGTTGCTCTCTTAGCGTCCCTTGTTGGATTATTAGTCATGTCCTAAGGCAATCGCGTCATAGTAGCCAAGTTGTCGAGCTGGTCACGACACATGGAAGGACATGGTTGCAGCAAGAACCATGTTGATATTGATCACGAAGACCTAGAATCAGATACCCCGTATGCCCTATTGTTTCTGCAGACGTCTAGACCCGATGAAATACATTGTGCTCTATGTTGCAGAACCGTTTTCTGTCTGAGTCTGAACTGGGTACCCGAAGGCGCATGTTGCAGGTGCCTTCAAAGGAGTCCCTCACAGAGGGCTTACAAGTGTTCTGAGCGGGAACGGAAGAAAGCGGGGGCATGGCGATGATATGGTGACGTGCTGATAAGATGACTTGGGCAGAGAAGACGGAGCAGTTGTTTCGAATCTATGTTTTACGCTTCTCTCTTCTCCTTCGCTCCCATTCGGCGCGCTCTTCGTCATCGCTCCCGCTGAACTCGGCATCCTCGTCGCTGCTGTCCCCCTGCCCTGCACCGACGGCAGCTGCACTTTTGGCTTTGCTGCCGGTAGTCGCGGACGCATCGAGGGTGATGAAGTCGCCAGCATTCTGACTTGCATACTCGTGCTGCTGAATCAACGTCCTGAGCTCGACATTGCTCGGATCGACGAGTTGCAGTGCGGTCAAACCTCCCTTGTTCTTGACGCGCGGGTTGGAGCCGGCCTCGAGCATCATCGCGACGAGTGCCTTGCCAAAGGGCCTCTGGGCGAGGGGCTCCTTGTTGAGCCAGCGGATCGCGGTGTGCAGGGGTGTGTCGCCTTCGAGGCGGTTGATGGGATCGCATTCGAAAGAGGGCTGATCTAAGAGGAGATCTATGATTTCGTCTGTATCGCGCAAATCATGGGTTTTTTTGTATGGTTCTAGTCAGCAATCGGGTACACGCAAGTATATAGACCTTTGTATAGTCAAGAGGGCGAGACCGTACAGTTTCCTTGTGAGGCTGCCTCGTGGTAGAGATGATTGCCCATGACGGTGGTCGTTTCATTGAGGAGCGTGGTTATTTCGGCGTCGGTCTTGGAAGAGAGTGTTTCGGTAAGAAGATCGGTGTTGTTGCGGCGGCATGCTTCGATGAGGAGCTCTGCGACGGAAGCGCCGTCCTGGTCGGTCGAGCAACCAGCCGGCCAGTCAGTCACAAAAAGGTCATATACTTTTCGAATGGAAAAAAGGGGGCCGAGGGAGCGCGATACCTCTTGTTCTTGGTCAGCGGCCATGCTGGTTTCGCTACGACACGTTGGTCTCCTTTGAAGGAGAGAGAGGGGCGTGCGTGTGTGAAGCGGATATCGAGATGTCTGGTGTTGAGGCTAGCCAACATACTTTACGTACTTACGTACCTGGTAAGGCACTCTCGGAGGTGGGCTGCTTCAAGGGGGGGAAGGGGGGGAGTGAGTGACAAGGCGAGGCGGGGTCGGACCCCTCCACCTCACACCCCTGCCGGATGCGTTTTGTACATGCAAATTCTTGGGTACCTTTTTTTCTTTTTTCTTTTAAATTTGAAAAAAAAAAAAAAAAACCAATCTCCATCACATGTCGTCACACCACATGTGAGCCATTACTTGCTGGACTTTCCCGACTGCTTTGTTTTCTTCTTCTTCTTCGTTTCACTGCAACTTGTTTCCAACAGCGCGCGTGTGCGCCGACGAACCCTCACTTCTAGCAATCCCAAGTTTTGCCAATAAAAAGTCCAAGATGCTTCTCTGTGCGTTTTGCCATCTACTTCCCGACTGTGCATTTCCTCAAAGAAGCAAAGGAACCGTCGTCAGAGGCTAACATGCGAGATCACGTCTTCATGAAAAAGTCTGCCCTCACTGTGCCAACATACTCACCGTATCTCTCAACAGCCAGCGCACCAACCGCCTCGAATGCCGCACCTGTCCGTACGAACACACCATCACGGAGCCCGTCTTCTCGCGGCGCGTCTTTGAGCGCAAGGAGAAGGAAGATGTCTTTGGGGGGCCGGGCGCCTGGGACAACGCGCAAAAGGGCAGGGCGCAATGCCCGGCTGACGGGTGCGATGGCGACGAGGCCGCCTTCTTTCAGGTCCAGATCAGGAGTGCCGATGAGCCTATGACGAGCTTCTTCAAGTGCATGACTTGTGGCAACCGGTGGAGAGAAAACTGAAGCAATCACGACATGGAATGGGGGGCACGATTATTGAACATGTAATGGTAATGGGAGGCGTTTGAGGGGATTTGAGCGACTAGCGATGTTTCTCTCGCATTGAAACCGGAAGCGGTCTTTGTGCTGCATATTGTGTTGGCGTCGTAATCACAGGAAACATTGGGAACCTTTATTCAACCTGACTGACGTCTGTCCCCTGCTTTCCGTCCTTTTCTTTTTTTTACCTACCTACCCACCCCCTTCCCGCCCTTCTCCCTCCTCGCCAGTTTCGCATGTTCCGTGCATTCAGACTGTGAGCTTTTCATCTACTAGATGCATCCGTCAGCCCTCCTTATGCCACGTCACAGCTGCCTCCATCTCGTCCTCAACAAGCTTCTGCACCAAATCCGGGCTCATTATGTCCTGGCGGAAACGCTCCCGCTGCAACAGCTCGAGATGCCTGAGCGTGGGGCCCGGATACGTCAGGTACTTGAGATACGGCGGCTTGGTCCAGTACTGCAGGTAGGCGAGGTAGGCGACAAAGGCAGGTTGCGTGAGCAGCTTCTGCGACGCGAGATGGTTGAGGTAGAAGGGGTTGGCGAGCGACTGGACAAACTGAATTTTTTTTCTTTTCCTTTAGCTCTCGCGGCCGTGAAGGGAAAGGGCAAGGGCAAGGGCGCGGACGGACTGACCTCGAGCTCGATCTCAAAGCGCGAGTAGCCACCGTACATGGGCTCGTCAGAGGCTGGCGGCGAAGCTGATGCCATGGCTACATCTTGCGATGCCATTGCGTGCTGTTCCGGTCCGGCCTGCCCGAGGGGTGGACGTTTTGTCTGTTGTCCCCTTCCGAGGTTACGGTCTTGGCGTCGCTGGAAGTCATGGTGGGGGAGGGAGATGCAAATAGAGGGGCAGCGCAGGGCAGCAATGAATGCTACGGTGGATCCCGAGAGCTTTCGAGGCTAGGTATTTCTACGCCAAAACTCACCGTTGTATAAATTAGACAACTCATCGAAGTAGATACCAAATTATACGTGGGTATACGTATCTGATTGTGCAACCCCATAAACTGGACAACTCATGAAATCGATACCAAAATGTACGTCAGTATACATATCTGATTGCACAATCCGCATTTCTACTTTACGTTGATCTGCTACGGACGCAATGATCTGATGTACGGGGGAAAAGCCCGAACTATTTTTTTTTTCCGCGCCAAGTGTCGGCCTGAGCGGCAGGCTGTCGAAAAAAACTGTCCAGCCGACTTTCAGAGTCAAATGCCTCGCATGGGAGAAGTAGAAAAGGGGGACTTGGGAGGTATCGAGAAATGGATAGGTACATTATCGTCTCCAAGTCAGCACACACATGAGACCCTTGCACGAGGCCTCTCACTTGTTAAAAAAAAACAAAAAAAAAAAAAAGAAAGAAAGAAAGAAAGAAAGAAAGAAAGAAAGAAAGGAAGAAAGAAAGAAAGAGAGAAAATGGATATATAAAAAAACAGTACAATGAGGCGGGTTCTGTTATTAACATCAAGGAAAGTGGCCGTAGCACGTAAATAAGAGACGGGGAGCCGGGTTGCGCGCCACGATTGAGACCCATGACCTCTACAGGCGCCCTTATTTACCAGGGGATTCCGTTGAGCTACATTGGAATTTGCATCATAAACATGATAGATCTTCTTAGGTCTGGTGTCTAGGAGGCTCAGGTAGTAGACATTGAATCCTTGTCAGCAACAACACCACCGTCCTTGACCTCTGCATCAACAGAGGCCGCGTCAGGCAGGCGCTCAGCTCCTGATCAGTGTCCATCTGCAACGGCAGCTCGTCGCCTTGGCCGTCTCTCAATACGCCCTCGATGCGCCCACACACGGTTTCGGGAGACTTGCTGGTCGCAGCCTGCCGCAGCTCCTGAACAGAATCAGACCCAATCATGCCTATCCACAAGTTTGTGCCAGATGCGAAGCTAGACAAAGGGTGACGACACATGCACACGACGCACGGTTTAGCGTCCTGCTGCTGCCAAGAGGAGACGGGCATTGGCACAGATGGTGAAGCAAATTGTGCCTGTGTAAAATACTGAGTTGTGAAGCCAATTGGCTGGGCCGGAGGGTTGCTGAGCCAAGGTTGTGGTTGCATCGTGGTGCCCATAGACATCGGAAAAGGTTCAATGGCGTTGATTGGCCGAGGCAGGCTATTTTGAGAGTCTGGCGATGCTGTGGTCGAAGGCTGGGGATAATGGAGACGGTTCGTCCCCAACGAGTCGTCTGATGTCGTGTGGGATAGCGAGCATGCGTGATATTCCACAGACACATCGTCGGTGTAGGCATCCTCGTCGTCATCTCCCATATCAGTATGGTCGTCACTAGCTGACGATGCTTGGGCGCCCGGAGGTGGGCGGTCAGGACTGAGTAAGAGTTGCTGAATTCGAGGCCTTCGTCTTGTTTCTCGATCTTGTCTCACATCTCGTACTCTCTTAGGATTCGAGTCCTGCGTCTTGTTTTTCGATCTTGTCTCACATCTCGTACTCTCTTGATAACATCGTTGGCAATGACTTCCAGCGCGCGAGTCTGACGAAGCTCGCTGTCCTCGCCAGCGGCAATATTGTTTAGAGCCCGCCTGACTGCTGCGGACTTGTCTCCCCACTTCTGCTTCAGGTGATCCCATTGCCACTGTGTTGCTGACGATTTGCAATGTAATCCAGATGAGCCTCGGCGAGAAGCTCGCGGAAGTCCAGTCGCATCTCTCGGCATTGCTCCGGATCAACTCCAAGAGCATTCTTGGCCTCCGAAAGCTTCATCATCGTCCCCAGATTGCGCATTTCCTTGGCGACATCGATGCAAACAATGTCAAAAGCCAGGTGTACACGCTCTCGGCCAGATTCATTGGTGCGCGTGATGACATCAGGCATTCTCGTTTAGAGGATGAGCTGCTCTTTAGCGGCCATCCACCTTTTGGGGCACGCAGTCGACTTCCTCAGAATAAATCTCGTCTGGCCAATTGACGAGAAGGTTGATCGAAGAGTGCGGTACGATGGGATGTCCGGTCCCAGGATCTCGTGGGCCTGTTCCAGCCTCGTTTCCGAAGGGAAGCGAATGCATGTTTCGGCGCCATCCGCAGCCGGTGAAGTCCTTCTCTGACGTCTTCCAGAGCTTGTGACAGAGCATTTCTCTTGGGTAGAGACCTGATCTACACAAGGCGCAGGGATATCGCCCCCAGACCTTGCGGTCGGGTCGAGGCTTTCTTCCTCTTGTGGCGCTCCATTGTCGGACGGCTTTGGCTGCCTCAAAAGCCAGCGGTGTTGACGCCGGATCCTCATGAGACCTCTAGAGTTGATATCAAATCCATCGTCCTCGATCAAGGTGCCCAGCATTTCTTTCTGAGTCAGATTTTAACCCCCCCACAGCTCCATGACGCGAGGGACAAGTTTACTAAACTATCCTTGCAAAGGCGAAGGGTTTTGGGAGAGAATTTCCATCATCGGAATTGCATTCGGAGCGCACGCTTGCTGACCGAGAGACAAGAAGAAGAGTCAGCAAACGAGCATGACATAGCCCCCGGGCCTCTATCGAAAGCGAAACATCAGTCGAGCTGGTAACGGCGTACGTGGGCGTGAAATTGTATGCATTCTTGAGATGGTCCGCGACATCTTCAAGAGGCCTGCCCTCTTAAACGTGTGACCGATGACATTCCTGCCTATGCGAGGCCCAGTTGTATCCCACGACGCACCAAGACTAGATGCCGTTACATGGCGTCCGCTCAAGCGACACACTGCCGTTCCAAGTTGAGGGGGGACTGCCCCGTTGCTGAGTCAGCAGTTTCTCAGGGGGAACTCGAGGTTCCGCTGCGCTGAGCGTGGGCAGCCTAATACACAACGACCTGGAACGAGCCGCGTTGCCTTGATTTGATGCATACTATGCCAGCAAAGCCATGGACCGGTACAACGAGGACAATCGATGATCTAGGCTTATGGAGTTCATATAAGAGGTAATCATCCGCCCGCATAACCGCCACAAAGCGCGGAAGCTAGCAGACTAAGCCACTTGATATAAAATCAGAGATGGTTCATTATAGTATATAGGCGGGGGCGAAGCATGGCGAAAACTAGTTCAGTTTCCAAAACTATTGGTCTTCAAAGAATTGTATAACTACATGGACTACTTTACTCCTGGGATTACGCAAGGACCGCCGGCGGCACATCACAAAGCAGACAATACACAACGCTCGTTCACGCTAGAGGTCCAGAGTTGGGTCATTGTTGAAGGCGGCAGAGTGATTCGAGCGCAGCGAGGTCAGCCCGCCGCAGGCGACCCCCGGTAGGGCCGCCGGAGGCAAATCACGCCGGGCCAGATAGCTGTTTAGAAGAGCCTTGTGGCCTGAAATGAGCTGGCAAGGGTTGTTGTTGTTGTTGTTGTTGTTGTTGTAAGGCCTCAGTGTAGACGTCATGAATTTCTCGGCGTGAAGTCTGCTCAGACCATGGAGTACGTAGGGTTTGTCGACTCGTAGCAATTGACGTCTGAGCCTTTGCGGAAGGAGATGGATCTAATGACAAAACTCTACCGGAAAGACATCTCCTGAGGAATGGACGAATGGGAACGCATCACGAGAGGCAGAACAGTGACCATACGCGACGGTTTCGAGCGCGATGATCTCGGAGTTGGTGTAGCGCTGCGAGCGTGCGGTTACCTGAGGTTTTGTGTGAAATGAGATGAGGTCAAAGGTGGTCACGCGTGCGATGAAAGAAGACTTTTGAAGATGGGCGGTTTCGTCACTTGGAGGAGGCGGATCGGATGAAATGCTGGGCCCGACTCGGCAAGTTTTTCTTTCTGGGGGATAGTTGGCGGAGCGCGCGGTCAAGAAGTCGCTCTCACTCTGACACCTGCAACGCTCCAATTTGTTCACTGGGTCGTAATGACTCCCAGCGGCAGCGCATCCATACGTTTCACCTTGCCATGCATGAATACCAGATGACCCGACTGTAACGATGAGACTGTGTTGCTCTCTCCTGTCGGTGACTACCGTCGCTGTATCGCGTCAATCCCTTCTTGAAGTGACCACTCAATGCCTTCGTTCCTGTTCTTTCTATGAACATCCAGTTCAGCGAGGCGGATGTGGTGATGGGAACCGCGAACAGGAAGCATGCCACGGTAATTTGAAACCCCCAAGAATAGAGACAATCCTCCCTGGCATATGACAGCTCCCGCTTTCACGCCAAGATACGAGCCCGGCACAATCGCCTCGTGAGCAATTGCATGATCAGACCAGAGCTCAGGGTGGCGATACAGATAAAACGCTGAATGCACGCATAAAAAGTGAAACTCGGAATATTCCAGGCCAGGCCAACGGAGTCGACCACACCCAATCTGATAATAAAGGCGCTCGTTTCCTGAAGGACATGACCGTCTATTAGATACGCTCTGATGTGCCGCAAGCAAGCGAGAACCGATTTCTTTGCTTGAGTCCACTCAGGGATCCCGCAGCACTTTCCGCCTTTGATAATCTCTTCGGAAGTTTCTTCTGCCGCGAATTCTGCTCCGATAAATCCTGGCATGGAGATTGAGTGGCATGACTGCATCGTATGAGTCGCGGGTTATTTGCCGTAAGCTTAGCCATTGTCCCAAAGAGCTGCCGCGGCCTGTCTTGGCAGTATGTGGGCTGGGCCTCTGACTGTGTACTCTTTGCACTGGTGACAGATGATAACGAATTGAGATGAATGTATTCGATGAATCATCACAGGGTTTCCCGTTGCAGCTGAAAGTGGCACCACGCACAAATGAAACACTGTGCACACGGGGAGCATGAAAAGACAGGTTTTCATGTCAATTCCTCCGTTTCCCATTCTTTAGCAGGCCGTGTATCAGCGTACCGCGACTGGCCTGCGCCAAGACTGTCGCGGCTCGGGCTCCTCGGCACCAGATGTTCACGACGCAGATCGTGCGTGTTCTCGATTCGGCCACATCTTTCGAAGTGCTGCTTTCCCTGCCGCTGATGCAGCCCACCTCCCCGGAATATGTTTTCCCACGGTTCAAGGGCATGTTATCTCAAATGCTTGTTTTTCAAAGGACTAAAGCCCGCTTATTGTGCGTCGCAAGGGGCGCTCCGACTTTTCAATCGCCGTAGTCCCATCTTCTTGGTCCAGCCGTCGTCTTGTCTGGGGTCCGTCCGTAAGCGTGGCTCGCCCGGAGAGCCGATGGGCCGACCACATGTCGAGCTGGAGAAGAATCCGGATGACCGACCAAGCCTGATGGCCGGGTGGTGAGTCTGCATACCAGCCCTGCATGGCTCGGCTCGGTCGAGGTTTCCGCCAGGCACCAGGCAGGACAAGACGACCTTTGGCTCTACGCAATACTACGGGGCCAATTATTGATGACAGCAGCCAGTCTCAGAGTGTCAGCTGACGGGCGATCGACATTGGCTGCCCGGTTTCTAAAAATCCACTCCCGCGCGCATCTCATCTGAGACATCTCCCAGTGAAGATGCTGCCTGCAAGACGCGAGAGGTCCGTCACTTCCGCCACCCTCAACAGCTTCTTGACGCCCCTCACGATTCAAATGTGAGCATAGGAGAAGCTACAGACTGTTGGGACTTGCGGGATTGAATCAGCGGACGTTGAAGATTGTCTGCAGCGCTAGTTTACGCCCGGAAAAGCAGACAGTTCATGGAAATCAGCTGACAAGTAAGAGCCCGCCTTTCAGATACAAGGAGCTTGCTCGTGAATATCATACTCGGTTGTTGCAGCTCAAGAGCGAGGCTCTAGCATCGGCTGGGGAGTTTCCAGAAGGAGGCAAATGGACGAGATGCATTCCTCGGTTCCTCGGGGGCCGTTATCTTCCAGCATGAACGACTGAAATCAAACGGTCGGTAACCGGGCACCACCATAGGCTCGACTTGACCCCAACCGATGAGTTCTGACTCAGCTCGCAGTCTAGTTACCCAATTACTTGATGAAAGCAGGGCCGTTCGGTCTTTGTCGAGATTTCTTGCGCCGGTCCTTCTCCCTGTACGCGTTAGTTCGTTTCGAGCAGGTCGATAACTTTGAAAAGCTTGAGGCAAAAGTCGGAATGGCTGATCCGGATGGTCATACCGCTCAAATGACAGTCACCGTCTTTCTGACTTCAAAGACGTAGATGTATGCGCATTGCTCAGACCGCCCGTGCTGGTCAGCCGATGACCCGGATGATTTTTTGCTTGTGAAAGCCCTCCTTTATGGGACCATCTCTCCAGCGAGAGCTTTGTGTATATAAAGTGACCTCCCACCAGGGAGTTGAAATGGAAACAACGCACAACACCATCGGCTCATCAATCGTTCAATTCTCAAAAAGACCTTCTCTACATCATTTTCAACAATCTTTCTCCCCCGCAGCAAAAATGAAGTTCTCTGTTCTCTCCGTCCTCGCCCTTGCGGCCATGGCATTTGCCGCCCCTGCTGAAGAGGTGGATTTTTCTGAACAAGAAGTTCTCATTCTTCGTCCGCGCCAATGCACCAAACCTGTCGCGAAAGGTAAGTCAAGAATCTACTGCGAGCTTTCTAGGCCAGGCCATACATCGACCAGCGTCTCACATTCCCGGCAGCGTGCGCCCTTTCCTTGCTCGGCGTTACGAAAGCGTGCGCTCCCGCCATCATTGGGGAATTTTCCAATCTCGTAGCTGATTTCAAATGTATCCTTTCTGCGATTGAAAAGGCCAAAGGGATCAAGAAATGCAAGAAATGCATTCCTTGAATCCATCTCGCTGTCGAGGCCGAATGGGCAGTTTGATGGTGCTGGCTAGAGGTTCAGCAGAACGCAGAAAGGGGGAGAAAAGGGGGGAAAGGATGAAAACGCCATCCGGATGGTCGTCACTCGTTTATGTCAAGACTAGCTAGATCTTACCTGTTTTTGTTCGTCTGTTTCTCCGTATATATTCAATAACAAAAAGGCCTTTTGTACAAACATGATCCTGAAGAGAGGATTCCTGCGCATGAGATGCAGATCATGGGTCCAGGATTCCACGTTTCAACCGCGGGACGAGCAAACGGCGTGGTCACATTGGCAAACCCCATTTTCAAAGAATCTTCTTATGGCGCAGTGAAGACAAGTCCACTCACTCCGTCTCGCCTGGAACTCCGATGACATGATGAAGCTTCACTGAAAAGTGTCAAATTTGCCCCCCATTAGCCGGCGGCGAGATGAGGCATTTCTTTCCCCAATTCAGATAGCAGTTAAATCATGCATTCCCCATTTTGGCTGTCAAGGCGAATCAGGTAGCACTCGCGGTCAAGCAATCGAGTACCTGGTTCGGAGCGCCCTCCTCATACACTGTTGATTGCGCCATCAGGCTCGCGGCCAGGAACATCGAACACGCGGGGCTCCAGTTACATCTTATATTGCGCGAGCCGTCACTTGGGCGTCTTCCAAATCTGAAATGACCTACAGCCCTACAATGCTAATAGAAGAAGCATACCAAGCAGTCCCTACAATACTCAACGAAAGACACAAATGTTCAATCAGCGAAGAAAAACTTATTGTAAGAGCTCTGTCACATCCAGGTCTGGGACCGTGCTATTACTGTTAATGATATTACATAGTTATAGCTTTAGAGTTGACTTGACTGCTTGTCCGGGAAGGTATCACAATCGTCTTCCGTTTGTTTCCCCGCGTCTGCTTTGACGTTTCGTGACTTTGAGCCACTAGGTGTTGGGAAACACAACTCTGTCCTTGCCTGTAGACTTCTCGCTGTGGTCTGGTCCCGGAAAAAAATTCTGTCATCAGACTCGGGTTTCTTGGCTGGTTGCTCGGGTTTCTTGCCGTTGTCTGGTCCGAGAAAGACGATTCTGTCATCAGATTCCGGTTTCTTGGCTGGTTCTTCGGGCTTCTTGCTTGGTTCCTCGGGCTTCTTGCTTGGTTCCTCGGGCTGATTCGGTACCGCAGGGGCCCCTTGACCTACCACGTATTGAGTAGAGAATTCGGGCAGCTCCATGCTTTGCCAGTGTCCCCTGTTTTCCCGATTGCCCATGGTTGACAAAGCCTGGATGACAATCTTGCAACGAACCGCCGGGGCAAAACCGCCGGCCGTCAGGGCACTGATCCATTGGAAGTCCTTGGGATCCCGCTCATCGTGATGGTTCGTCCATAGTTTGGGATAGCCGGGTAGCTGGCTGATTGACTTGTTTCCATTGATATCCTTATTAATCAGCGCAGACTGAACGCAATTCTTTGACGACTCGGGGGCTGCTGCTGCTGCTGCTGCTGCTGCCCGTCTCGTGAACGCACGGCGAAAGATCTTTGGAGGCGCAGTCGCAGCGCAGACGTCGGAGCGGCACTATATCGGCTCAAACCATGGGCTAGCCGACGAGTGTTTTGTAGGTGTATCTTATGGCTTCGGAACCAGGCTGTGCGGGGTTCTACTCCCCATCTTTCACACTGGCGAAAGTAAAATGTTTTCTTTTCATCCCAAGGCTTTGCATTCTCAGACGAGAAAAATGCCGGTTCAGTGCGGTTGAGGACCATCTCACTCCAGTGTCAATAATGGCAATCTTGACGCCACTGCCCGTGAAGCCTTTTCCGTGAAGCTTCTCAATCTGAGTCATGACATGGTTCCAGGTGTTGGGGGCGCGGCCATTGCCCTGGCTGGAGTCACACATCCGGAGTTCTGGATCTTCTTGCTCGCCGTCCTGCTTCACGTTGGGCTGGGAAATGTTTTCTGGCAATCGTTCCTGCCAAGGCCTCCTCCGTCTGCTTCTTCTCATGGCAAGTTTGCAGCATGTGAACAGGCCACTTATCTATGATGCCCTTTGCCCGTGCCAGGAACGCTTCGAGCTCATCCTTTCCCTTTTTTTTTTTTTTTTTTTTTTTTTTTCACTGAAAAGCCTTGGAAGACAGTTGACGTTAGATTCTGTCTGATCGATGCTCCCGTGTCCGCGACGGCCTCGCTAACATGACCACAAAGAGGTTCCTCCTTCTTGAACCGCTCGACGCCTGCCCCGGCCACAGCCGCAGGATCTGTCTCCGCCAGAGAGCCGTAGTATGGAATCTTGGCCTCGCCCCCGATAACCAGGCCAACTACTTCTCCGTCGTGCCTGCTCGCAACCGGCTCTGCAAACGCGAGGAAAATGGCGGTACGCCCGCCTTGACGTGATTGCGAGGCTGGTTCAGTCCCTGAACCCGTTGGCTGAATCCACTTTCTTGCGGTTTTGGAGGGCAAGTCTCCATCGAAATGCATCGGGGCTCTTGTTAGTTCACAATCAGAGAGGGAATAGTAAAGATGCCTCCTTTTGCAATGTGCCTCTCTGCCCCTTTGTAGCGGCGGAAGATTGTTATGTTGGCATCCTTCCCCCATGGTTGGGCTATCGAATTTATGACGTCTAAAATCGCACATCATGCTCAAGCGGTCCTGGACCCGAAGTAGTCGGATATAAGAGTGGCCTAAGTAGTTTTTTTTTCTAAAT
The DNA here is from genome assembly GCA_001636675.1 of Moelleriella libera RCEF 2490. NCBI lineage: Eukaryota > Fungi > Ascomycota > Sordariomycetes > Hypocreales > Clavicipitaceae > Moelleriella > Moelleriella libera. The sequence continues at coordinate 148,975 of AZGY01000027.1, forward strand.
AGACGCTTAATCCCATCCCATTGCTATTCAGGCCATATTAAAGTAGTATCAAGGCTTGCTATAAGCGCTAGATAATTAAGACAGTCTAGCGACGCGGCCAGTTCCGAGAACATGGTCTTGTCCTGGGACAAGTCAGAAATATCGATGCCATATGATGCGTACAACGCCCCTCTTCCTCGATTTAGGGCAACGACGACGCTTTAAGCGGCATAGGAACTCTGAGACTTTTCGCGACGCGCACTGACACTGTTAGAAGGCGACTAGAGGAGCAGCTCCGGATCGCAATGACTGTTTATGTGATTGTATCTTCGCAGAAAGAAGATGAAACAAGCCCTAAACCGTTTGTCTTCCCTGACCATTACTTCGAGAAATTGGGTCATGGCTACACCCCGCTGGTTTTGTCAATATCCGCGGCTTGACTAGAATTAGGGTGTTTTTTTTTTTTTTTTTTTTTTTCCCACTTTCCCTTTTTCAAAGGCTCGTCATCAACCTTTGCCCTCCATTTTTTCCCCAGTTTTGTCTCGCCTGGGAGATAGCTAATGGGCTTTCCAATGGCCCGATCACGATCTATCAGGGCCCAGTCTGGCTTCAAATCCTTGGACGGGCAAATGTCGCCTTGGACAATATAAGGGTTGCCATTCTGGGCTTTCTAGTGGCCCGATCACGATCTATTAGGGCCCAGTCTGGCTTCAAATCCTTGGACGATACAGGGGTTGCCATTCTGGGCTTTTAAAGCCCGGTTAATATCATGAAACATAAAATTATATAAAAACGTGTCTACCATCTTTTCGCTCGCGGTAATTGGATTAATGGCTGATGGGAATCTGTCCTCTGATTCATAGTGCCTAAATTATGTAAAAACATGTCTGGCATCTTGTCGCTAGCGATAATTGGATCGATGGTTGAAGGGAATCTGTCCTCTGATTCATAGTGCTTGAGGAGCTCCTTCTTATTTCCCTTTTTCTTTTTCTCTTATTCATAGGTATATGTATTTCTGTTTTTGTCAAAAAAAAATTCTAATTCTTCATCTCCGAAATCAAGACAAACTCATAGTGACGAATCCTGAGTCCCGCCGTAACTCACGTGTTATCCTTGCCGCCGGCTCAGTGACATAATCTGTCGACGGCCTTCTGTTGAGGTCACAAGCAGATGTATTTCCATGGCGCCTTCGCAGTCCTGACATCAAAAATCGATAAAAACCCCCTGGGCCTCATGAGAAGTTCCTTACAAAGGGGGGGGGGGGGGCCATTGGTATCACAAGGCAGTCGACCTTGGTCCGTTCGTCTGCGATGGCTTGGGCATCACTGGCCCTGAATTGCATTGGGAGGAGGCATTTCTTGTCACAGCAGAAAATCTGCGGGCATTCATGAGCACGTGTAAATCTTCTGGCTCGGTCAGCACAATATGGTAACATAATAATGAAATCAGCATCTTGCCATTCTTTCAGGACAGTGTTGCGCTGCTTGAGACCCCGATCACGACGGCTTTCGGCTTGCCTTGATGCCTGTGAGCACCGTAGATCGCGACTACCTTCTTCCTGTCTCGCGTACTTCTGGTGGAGAAGCTCTCGAAGCGCTGACAGGTCCCCCAATGGGTTTGTGAGAGGGGGTTAACTGGGTAAATCGGTTAAACGCTGACAGTACAGGATTTGAGATTTCGTGAGTTATGTATGAACCCATATCCCTCTCGGTCTGGATATTCTAGATCTTGGGGCCAGGAGAAAATAAAGACTCGGCCAGGCGTCTGTCATCATCTGCATTCAGGTCCCAGGTCCCATAGTCGAAGCCGTCCAGTGCACTCAAACGGAAATGACTGATTTTTGCCACCAATTTCATCGCAATTCGCAGTGGATCAATGCAATCAGACGGACATTACTAGCTTTGTCGTCTCGTATGATGAGCCTGTTGCGAAGACTCCAAGGTGTCTGTCTCATGATATCGTAAGGCAGTCGACCTCGGAACGTTCGTTCGCGATAAGGCTTTTGCATCAATTCAAACCTCCATTTGATATGGGTATAAATTCTTAGTAGTCGCTTCCTTGTCCCCCTGCTCCCCCTAAACAACTCCCCAACAACCCCGACCCCGACCCAAGGGAAAAAAAAAAAAGGCGGGAGGAGACGAATGGAACACTTCCTGGTGGCATTGGCGGCAGCTTGGTTCGCCAGCTCAAAACGAGAGACTGTTTTTTTTTCACTTCTTGTTTAAGATGTTGATGCCACGCCGTTCAAAACCACCCGTCATGACGGGGCAAAGCGGACGTCGCCTCGCAAGCGTCGTGTACGCAAAGCATAACATACATACCTAACTTAGCTACCTGCCCACGTGCACGCCCGTTGCTTAATAGCGACCTTTCAAAGCATTGAAAGATGTCAAAACTCCTGTGCATGTAAAAAAAGCCTACGCTGTGCATCTTATACTCGCGTTGTTGATTCAAAGCTGGTTCGATATAGTTGACGCTATTTGACAGAGCTAAGCTCCAAATACACTCCCTTTGTGGGACAATGTATGTAAAATACAAGACGTCGAATCTTTTTCTTTCACCTTCCTCAAAACGCCGTCATATGCTAGGTAAAGCCGCAAACGCACTGCTCTCCAATGTCCCGCTCTTGATTGCGCCAGTCGCCTCTTTGTATTTATATTTGCTTGACCTCCTTTCCCACCATGTCTGGCCGCTCTACCTCCCATTCATCGCGCAAGACGGCAAATGTCAAGTCAGTAACCAGCAGACTCTGGCCCAAGCTCCACACAAGCGTTATGGCATAAAAGAAGTTCGCGTTGCCGCTGCCGGCATAGATCCACAGGTAATAAAATGCAGGCCCAAGGAAAGTGGCGTACAACAATGTGGCTGACGCAACAAACGTGTATCTCATCAGGGCAAAAACGTGCCAATATAGAGGCAGCATTGCCATGAAAAGGCTGGTGTCCGAGATGGACGGGTATGGCTTGAAGATGGCAAAGATTCCCAGCAGAATAGTGAGTACGGCGAGTGGTTGGGTACGGAGGCGAATGGACAGGCCGCCAACATATGAGGCAAGATGGAGCCAGAAAACGGCGAGGAAGAATGCCCGGAAAGAATCAAACATTTCGATGAAAAAATACCACCACAGGCCAACGTTGGGCGTCAGGTCAGACAGCGTCAGTTGAATCCCGTACGTCCGATTGAGAAACTCCCATGAGCTGCCAGTCAGAAGGAAGGAAATGCCGAGAAGAAGACCCAGGCAAGACGTAACGACAGCGAGGCATTTGGCGGAAAAAGAGATGATGTTGCCCGTACGGCGCTTGTCAGGCTGTCGATCAAAGGCGAGGAGAATTGCAGGTGGCAATAGCAGAATCGGGTACATGGATAGGTACGATGCAAAGGATAAGGCAACCATGGCATTGAAGGCTGAGCCAGAAAGAGCTCGCGAGATGGCGTGTAGGATTGCGCATGTTGTGAAGACACTGGTCGATCGCCCCAAGCAGGAAGCTATCGTAAAAGGATTAAACAGAAAGCTGTTTCGCCAAGTGTCAGCTGAGATGTGTAGTCTCCGTCTGAGACAAGCACTGGGAGAGAGTGAACGTACGCAGCGGCTACGACGGGGCCTGTGGCTCGTTTTCCTCGTCGTGGGGATGTGAACATTCTCGACTGCCCAGCTTCCCCGGACTCGGCGATGCGACAAAGAGCGTCCGCACTCAGAACATCGATGGCAACATATAAGACAGACGTGAAGATGGGCCATGTCTTGATGTCGGGAAGGAGGGAGAAGAGCGGCAAGAGGAGCGGCGCCTGGTGGTAAACACCACCGTCGTACGGCCAGACATTATGATTGTACAGGAAGAGTCCTTCTTGCACTTTGCCGTGTCAGCCTGAGAGATTTGCACTGAGATGTGCATCGGAATGCACCAAGGATTACTCACATCTCTTGAAGCTCGTGACCGGAGTTGAGATCTCGACGCGGCCAGTCAGGAGATCTGGAAGGCCGGGAAAGACAAGGACGAGGAGCAGTCGCAGGAGAGCGGCACTAATGTAGACACCGCCTCTGCCTCGCAACGTCATTGAAGAAGCCATGGCATTTCTTAAGCCATTGCGAACGTCACGACAGCGGTGAAAGCGTTGACGAGCCGTAAATTTTGCAGCTGCGCAGCGAGAGTGACTATGGCCAGTTGGCAATTCCGACCAAAAGAGGTCAAGGGAGGTGTGGAGAGCTAGGCAAAGCGAGATCCCTGCATATAGTAGCGTGGCACGCGGCGCACGGTCAAGCGACTTGCCATGGGGCTTTTGCTCCCGCGCAATGGCAATAAAGCTGACTGCCTATTTTGCTGAAGAAGAAGAGGAGGAGGAGGAGGAGGAGAAAAGGAAGAAATTAGATCTCGCACTCCTTTTTGTCCCTCTGCAACGATCATTGAACTTGGGCCAACCCCTTAGCCTGCACAGTCACCAAGACCTTGCCGGTTACACGAGAACGCGGGTTAGAGAGATGCTTGCTTGCATGCATCCATCTCCACTAGGCTGAATTGGGGTTGGGCGCATGGTCGGTATGCGCGGGCAGTAAAATTTACAGGCAAGATGGGGGGAAAAAAAAGTTTCGATTTGGGCAACGAGCAGAGGGAACTAGCGGCAGCGACCTGCAACTCTTTCATCCGCCCATCTACACGCGCCCTCCGCCAAAATGCCCCGAATCAAGAAAAAAGGTCAAGCGGGTGCGGCCAAGAACTACGTCACCCGGAACCAGGCTGTCCGCAAATTGCAAATCAGCCTGCCCGATTTCCGACAACTATGTATCTGGAAAGGAATATACCCACGAGAACCCCGAAGTCGTAAGAAGGTGTCAAAGTCTTCGACCGCCTCAACAACATTCTACTACGCCAAGGATATCCAGTATCTTCTCCACGAACCTTTGCTACAGAAGTTCCGCGACCGCAAGGTCCTGGAAAAGAAGATATCCAGAGCGCTAGGTCGCGGGGACGTCGGCAACGCAAAGCGACTAGATGACAATGCTTCCCGACCTGATAAGACGGGCAAGCCCCGTTACACGCTCGATCACGTTGTGCGCGAACGCTATCCGACCTTCGTTGATGCCCTCAGGGACCTAGACGATTGTCTCTGCATGTTGTTCCTCTTCGCCAATCTGCCGTCGACCTCGAGCGTACCCGCCAAGATGATTTCTCGATGCGAAAGACTGTGTCTCGAATTTCAGCACTACCTCATCGTTTCTCGAAGCCTGACGAAATCGTTTCTTTCCATCAAGGGTATTTATTACCAGGCCAATATCCAGGGTGAAGATGTGCTCTGGCTCGTGCCCTACAAGTTCAACCAAAGAATTGTTGGTGATGTCGACTTCAGAATCATGGGCACATTTGTTGAGTTTTACATGACTCTCCTGGGCTTCGTCAACTTCCGCCTGTACACCTCGATCGGCCTCAAATATCCTCCCAAATTTGACGCCGCCAAAGATGACAATGCCGCCGAGCTCGGCGCCTTTACACTGGAGGGGAAGACGCTGGTCGGCAAGGAGGAGCCTAAGAAATTGCAAGCAGCGCCTCACGAGGTTGATCCTCAGACCCAGGCTGCCGTGAACAAGGTTCTCGAGACCATTCAGAACGATGACAGGGGCACAGACGATACTGAAGCCGGTGCCGATGATGCAGGAGAAGGAGACTCTGGCACCATCGACAAGTTTAAACCTGCTGCTCCCGGAGGCGATCTGCTGCCACAACCTGACGACGACGGGAACTCCCACGGAACGCTCTTTTCCGATTTTACCTTCTATCTCTCTCGCGAAACCCCAAGACAACCTCTTGAATTCATTCTCAAAGCCTTTGGCTGTAAGCGGGTCGGCTGGGACCCTGTTCTCGGCGATGGAGCCTTCACCACAGATGAGCTTGATCCCAGCATCACGCACCAAATTGTTGACCGACCGCCCGTCGAAGCTGTGGCCGAGCCGGACGTCCATGAGGAAGACAATCAGACATCTCAGAAGCTTGCCGTCAACCGGAGAGTACCTGGGCGCATCTATGTGCAACCTCAATGGGTCTGGGACAGTGTCAATGACGTTGAGCTGAAGGAGCCTCATTTGTACGCTCCTGGAGCCTCACTTCCTCCCCACTTGAGTCCATTTGTCCGAAGCGTGCAAGGCGCGTATGACCCAACGGTGCCACTGGAAGAACAGGAGCCCGAGAATGAGGCGTTAGAGGCAGACGATGACGCAGACGAGACGATCGAAGGGATGGAGGCTTCTCGGGAGGAAGAAGGGGAGAACGAGGACGAGGACGAGGATGAAGATGAGGATGAAGATGAGGACGCAGACGTAGACGACGAAGATGAAGGTGACGATGCGGACGAAGAGCAGGGGAATGGTGAGCTTCAGCCTGGGATGGAAGTTGAGATTGACGACGACGAGTCAGAAGACGAGGATGCGCAACGTCAAAAAGAGCTGGAGGCCGAGCTGGCTGGCGCGCCTTTGAAGAGCGAACCGGCCAATGCCAAGGCCAGAGCAAAACAGCAGGCAAGGAAAGCTTTGAGTAAGAAGGCCAAGGAAGAAGCTGAAGACTTGGAACGAGCCAAGGGCATGCTCAGCAAGAAGAAGAGGAAGCTCTATGAACAGATGATGTACACGAACAACAAAAAGAGCGCAGAAGACCAGAAGCTGAGGGCCAAGAGGAGAAAGTTGGAAAAGGAACGGGCAAAGGGCAAGGCATGAAGGAATGTAATGATGACTGCAGATGTAAGCGCATATACTCCGTAGATCTCATTGATATACGGTGATCTGCACTGTTACAGACGGCTCGTTCTCGGCCTGTTAATATAGTTACGTCTTCAGAAATTTTGAAGTCTCCACCATGAGGAGTGTGGAAATGCCTACTCCGTACGGAGTAGAAATGCCTCTATTGATGTTGCGATGCCGCTGGACTGTGCCACGTAGGCTGCTGGCCTGTAGGCGGATCAAATCTAGTCTGAGAGGGCAGGGGCCTTGGCCGGGCACCAAAATTAGGCATAGGCTAATGTACCTGAGCTACTAGAAAAGGAGGGATGCCAATTTGAGCCATTTGGGGCTATGATGACGGCTAAGGTGGCTGCTATTGTTGCGTTCTGAGAGGCCTCAAGCTGCAAGCGAGCGACGCCTCGCGGCACAGGATCCTCATGATGTGGCCAAAAGCATCGGAAAAACCCCTAGACTAAGGAAAAATTATAGAATGTATTTGCCTATATAAAATATAGGGCTTGGTACTTCCTCCGTTTTGGGCTTAGTCTATAAAGAATCCTTTGCTCAAACTTGCTAATGGGGCGCGTGGAGACGTCAACACGCGTGATCTTCCCGACCCGATTTGGCCAGCGCTAGTGTGGACTTTGAACACCTAACTCGCTGAGACGCTGGCGGTTCCAAGCGTATATGTCCTCCTTCCCCGCACTGACGCTGCGAAAAGCCCACTTGGAAAAAAGGTCGGCCAATTGCTCCGTGGTCAGCTTCGTCGGCAACAGCGTATCCTTGGACCCTAAACCAACGGCCATAAGCCGACGGCATGGCTTATCTGCATCAACGAGTATGAAATGCGCCCCATCATTATATGAATGCCAAAAGTCGTAGTTTCCAAGTTCCCCTATAACGCATCTCAGCAAGGGGAAAAGCTCTTCAGGGGGCAACATTGTTGTTTGCCAGTGCCAAAAATCGAAGCCGTCGATAGCAGAAAGGAGAATGGCCTTGAGCCCTTGGTACTCCACTCGGCCCAAGAATCGAGGGATGACTTTTCCTTGCAATGCTTTGAGCCTCCCGTATGTCTCAATTTCGGTCTCGAGTTCCTTTGTTGACATTTTCACCTCCTCATCTGTTCTCTGGTGTTTGAGAATAACTTGCTGCGGAAGCATCGCGCCGACAATAGATTGCCATTTATTGTCAATGTCGACTCGTAAGACCCGCGAGCCCGGGCGCACTGGCTTCGCTTGTGCGGTTACGTCATGCCCTTTGAATCGGAAGCTCTGCAGTGTTTGAGTCAGGATCCGGTAGGCGACACTGCGGGGAAGGGTAACAAACAATTTTCTGGAACGGATCTTGGGCATGTCCATTGAAGAACCTGATTTTTTCCTTCACGCGAGACGGGGTGGTGGGTGACCTGGCTAGGGCTAGGAGATCCTGGTGAGATGAGTCGGAGGGATCGAGCAGACGGAGAGACATGCTGGCTGAACACGGGTTGGGGTGCCAAGGTCGAGTGATGCAAGAGGGGTGGTTTTGTGGCGGGGGGGTGGAGCGGCGGCTTCATAGAAAGAAGTGATCCAGGTTGGCGCATTTGCGTTTTTGCCGCGTGTTTACGTCTCCACGCGCCAGATTAGCAAGTCTGGCTGTTCGCCTGATCGCTGCCCTTCTGGGATGTGGACTGAGAGTCCAGGATGATGGTTGACAGATGATGAGATCCAGGTATGCTTTGGAAAGCCAATTTCAAAAAGAATCTCCTGGCGTGGTCGCCAGAAATCAAGATAGAGGAATAAGGTGGTCCCAGAAGGTTGAAGGAGACAAAGTTGGTTTTAATTTACTAGCAAAGAGGGTGGAGTCTATATCCCCCTGTGTCCCCACCCCCTCTCCTTCCTTTGATCTAAGCGATATAAACTTCCTCACAAGGAGGGCTCTTTCCTGCCTGTTTCATAAAGAGCCTACAAGTGTGGATCACACCCTTATCGCAGATCAGGTTTAGGGCAGTTGCAACACAGACCCCACTTCACACACATATAAATTATAGGGAAATGAATTATCCCACAAAAACCCCAGTTTCTCATTTTCATCACCAATCATTTCTTCGTCATGGCGGCAGATGAACAACAAACAGTAGACCAATGCCTTCACAGGGAAATGACCAAACGTTGTGCTTAGCCGTTCGGTCAAATCCCGCGTGAAGATTCACGAAAAACCATGGACGTTTGATTATCCTGCGATATTTGACATGCCAGTCCATACAATACTGCATGATGGGAAATTTCACCTCCCCCACCCTCCGCCTCCTGGTAGTATCCCTCCCGGGACTCCCAGCATGGTCACTGGCCTCTGGAGCCTGAGTCAAGATAACAAAGGGCGCCTGGGGGCGCCCGCAGTTCGTCCTAGCTCTAGGATTTAGAATATCCAGAGCGAGAGAGATGTGGCGTCATTCTTTACTCACGAGATTTCGAACACCGTATTATCGGCTTTCACCCGACGGCCCCGCGTCAGCCAGCGTTTCGAGAGTCCATCTACAGATCACACTGACGCAAACATGCACAATAAGAACGTCGACACAATCTTCGAAATGTACTCGCCTGATGGTAAAGCGACCACCTTAGTGATTGGAGAGTTCAAGAGGCATGCCATTCGTATGATTCAATGGCAAAACAGCGCTTTTGTCTCTTCATCTCAGGGACTCCTCTCCCGAGAGCTCCGAGCGTAAGTTCCGCTTACAGAATTACCATGATCATGCTGACCATGCTTAAAGGTACGCATCTATTTATAAATGTCCGCAGATCTTCTGCTGTGACAAGGACTGTCTCCTACTCCTATAATTCAGGGCCAATGATGCGAAAGCCATTGAATGCGAACAGACCAAGGTTGATTGCTTGGTGATACCACTGGATCCCAACCTAAGGTCCTTCCCGATAGGACAGTTTTCTATCGAGTTTTATTGTCAGGCATGCGACGATGCCAAGGCAACGCATCTCGCGTTTGTCCATCATTGTTGAAGGATCTCCCGACGACCCCTTTTCATGAGTGGTGGAGCGGCAGAACTATATGGGATGCCAACAGTTGGAATCCGTATCAGCACCCCCTGTCCTGGCATAGGGTAATTAACTTCGACAATGGTCGGTTAGCTGGAGGGCTGCCGGTGCGAATTCTTACGAGGCTACCGTGGAGGAGAACTCAGAGCTCTGGTGAGCCGGGACGGTGCTTAGCCCAATTGAGCCTACGGTGGGTGGCACGATGTTTTCGACGATTTGAAGGTATCGAGTGCTTCAGATTGCTCCCTGTTAGACCTGTTGCCCGGCAACAGGTCTGTAAGCCCTAGTATTTAGTATACCAGCCCTCTGCAGCTATCACAACCTCTACTCGATGGTGCATTGTGTTGATCAATTTCTTCAGGATTTCCTCATCAATTGCGTGCCAAGCTTCCTAAGCCGCTAACCGTGAACGATCCTGATTATAGTATTACACGATGCAAACCATAGATCCGGGTGGTTTTTCTGAATACCGTCTTTCATTGAAGCCCATAGATTTTCTATAGGGTTCAAGTCTGGAAAATTTGCCGGCCAAATCATAACCTGATAACCTTGTTCTGCTAGAAGCCCTCGTACGCTATAAGCCGTGTGAATAGAGGCATTGTCATGCATCAAAACATCATCAGGCCCTATAAAGTTCGGCAACACAGCGCTACAAAGGTTGAAAATAGCCCACTGATTGACCCGGCCGTTCAAAGGGATCAAGCTGCAACGATGATTGTAACGGAACATTGACCATAACATCTGGCCGAGCTCATCCTTCCTCGTGACAGGCTGTATATGTAGATTGACTCAGTACAACATTTCTCTTTCACACTTCATTGTGCCAAGTCATTGGGCAACTCATCTCACGTCCACGCTTTCTCTCGGAAAAACTATCAGATGTATCTTTGCTAGTAAGGTAGGTAATAGTATATATCTTCCGTTTTGGGCTTAGTCTATGCTGCGTGATCAAGAATCCTTTGCTGCGTGTTGATGTACTCGTTTCATAATAAAGAAATGGATTTTTTTCACACGTTTTTTCTGTGGAGCTCATTCACGGACTGTTCTGAACTTGGCCAATCGCAGCAACGCGCGCCGCTAGGCCAACATCGCGCCTGTCAATACCCTCAAAAATAAAGAAAAGAAAAAAAAAAGCATACAGTGCCGATCAGATGCGGCCTGAACGAAAGAGGCTTTGACTCGATCGAAAGAGCGCCGCGGGGACGTTTTTCGTGCACGGCATGATTTCAAAGGGGCATGGAGGAGGGCAGCCCGTCGACACCCGAGGCCTGGGATCTCGACAGCGATGAGATCGCCTCGGTGTTGTCAGAGGATCTGCGCGAGCAGCGGCCGAATCGGTGGAGGGGCCCGAAATCGACATGGCGGACGTTCACCAGGGACGAGCGCATGCTCTGGCGCTCGATGCAGCGGCTTTCCGACCAGGATTTGAGTGTGCACCTGTACAACTCATTCGCTCTCAAGCGACAGGCGAGAGATCCCCAGACGGCCCAGGCCCTGAAGATCAAGGCGGTAAGTATCAGCTGGAGGGACCACATCGAGAAAAGAGGGCCGGGGGGGAGCTTGGCTGACATGAGATGGTGATGGGCCGGTCGTTTGGGAAAACACACAGGGCGATGGACAAGATGCTATCTGGATGCCGCCCAAATTATGGACGGCCTGGCCACTGCGGGAGAAGCACGTCCCAGCCGAGGGGCTCTTCAGGCCCGACAACAAGGATGGATATGAGCGGTTCACGCTGCGCAGGAGGGAAGCGCAAATGCCGAGCTCGGAGCTGCGGGACGAGCTGACGGCGACGGTGCTGCGACTCGCCAAGGAGAGATTTCGTCGGCGGGCAAGACGTTGTCAACCGTTGCATCCGTCCATCGAGGACAATGACGGCGGCCTGGAATCTGACAGCCGGACTCACGACGATCAGGGAGACGAGGAAGAAGAAGAAGAGGCGGTGGACGGGGATGAGGAGGGAGAAGCGGCTTCGCTTCCGTCATCGCCGCCAGCCATGCACGCATCCTCAGATCGTGAGGCGAAATCTCCCCCGCCGTCATCATCGCCAGGTGCCGCTATTGGACCTGAACCAGCAGCAGAGGCCCTGGAAGCAGAGACATCCATCGACGACGACGCATCGCACCATCTTCTCCGGCCCATGGTGCGCCATGTACTCAGCCAGCTCGACCGCACCCTCACCATCCTACACAACACGCGTGTCGCTGGTCTCGGCGCCCTGTCCGACTCCGACTCTTCCAACACGGAAGACAACCACGACAACGCCGAGTTCACCGACAAGCGGCGACAAGCGGCACGCACCGCAGCATCGTCGTCCCTCCGCCCCTCGGCGGCGCCCAAGACGAGCACTTGTCGCCGCGGGCGCCCTCGCAAGGTCCACGTGCCGCTCGATGGAGAAACGCTCGAGGAGATGCAGATCCGCGTGGCGCGTCAATCTCACAGACGCAAACCGGCGCAGACCACGCCCGACAGCCCCGACAAGGACGCTGCGTTTGAGGCGTGGCTTCAAGAGGGCGATGCGAGAATGATGCGCCGTCGTCAGGAGGAGGAGGAGCAGCAGCAGCACGAACAGCACGAACAGCACGAACAGCACAAACAGCATGATCGCGCCCGGCCCACCAATCCAGGCAAGTTGCGCAGCTGGGGTCTGCGCGACTGGAGCGATGTCCTGGGTGCCGCTGCGCTCGCTGGTTTTCCCGAAGACGTCATTGCGCGCGCAACACGTCGCTGCGCCGACCTGTTCCGGCAGGGCATGACGATGCGTCGCCTGGACGAGGGCCCTGCTCCTCAGGCCAATGCCGCTGCCAGAGGGCAAAGTCTAGGTATCTCCACGACCGAGTACCGCCCTGAACGGACGCCCATGCCGCCGTCGCCTGCAGACGGCTACTCCTCTTCTTCCCTCGCTTCTTCTTCTTCTTCTCCTTCTCCTTCCTCCTCCTTCTCCGACAACGACGACGACGACGACAACAAACATGATATCAATGGAGACGAGGACCGCAGTGAAGAAACACCACGAGTCAGAAGAAAAGGGAAAAAGAAAGTAAAGAGGGAGAGCCTATCACAGCGCCGAATCGCATCCGCATTCGACTCCCGCTCTCGCTCCCGCTCCCGCTCCCGTGCCGCCTCCTCGCCCTCGTCGGCGCCGCAGTCGCGCTCGTCGCGCTCCCTGTCTGCCGGCGGCGTCTGGTTTTGCCCCGTCTCGACGTGCGACCGCGCAGCAAACGGCTTCTCGCGCCGCTACAATCTCAAGCGCCACATGACGCTCGTGCATCCCGGTCGCCGCGCGAGCATCGTCGAGGGCACCAACACCGTCGCGACCTCAGACAAGTCTGCTGGCGGCAGTGGCACCGAGCACCAGGATTGGCGGCCGGCGGCTGACTACCACGACAACGACGACGACGACGATGGGCATGATGGTTCGGAGAGCGAGGTCGTTGGCGCCGTGCACGTGGACGGCTTCCTCAAGGTCATTGTGCCCGGGCGCGGCTGGCGCGGCGAGGACCTCCAGCAGCGGAGGCGCAGGAAACGAAGGCGCGAATCATCATAAGCTCCCGCCCCCTTGCACGGCGCGGACTCTCACGGACATGGACGAGAAAGGGGGACAGCAAGGGCATCTTGGACATACAGCATTTGGGGAACAGGGGAGGGGGAATAATTGGATATCGGTGTCACGCCCTGCACTGACTGGGATGCCTCCGGCGGCCCTACCGGGGGTCGCCTGCGGCGGGCTGGCCTCGCTGCGCTCGACGCGTCCCCATCAGGCTTAATTACACAATGAGACCCCGGATCTCAGTAGATATGACTTGGTCGTGCTGTTATGCCCCTCGCGGCCCTACCCGGGTCGCTGCCGCGGAAGAAGAGTCACCACCAGACTTGACGATATGTGTCCTGGTTTTTAGTAGATTTCTGGTCGTATGGTCTCTGCCGAGATGCCTCCGGCGGCCCTACCGGGGGTCGCCTGCGGCGGGCTGACCTCGCTGCGCTCGAGGCGTACGACCTATTTTGGTGCTGGCACGAAGTGGAAGGCGGGCTCGGAACAAAATTGCCTCCTAGATTTGTTCAAGAACAATTAAGCAGTGGGTATCTATCTACCAGTCCTTTCAAACTACTTTCCAAAGACAAGACAGGGAGTGAGACTGTGTGAGTGTGTATGTTTGTGAGAGAGAGAGAGGCAGGGAGAGAGAGAGAGAAGAAAAAGAGAGAGAGAGAGAGAGAAAGAGAGAGAGAGAGAGAGAAAGAGAGAGAGAGAGAGAGAAAGGAGACCACCCTCCATAGAATTGGACACGGAACAACAAGACCGTGTAATCACATACCATTAACACAAGAGACGGTATGCCCAGTGGCCATGCCGTGAACGCGCTACACAGTAAAGAAATCCACCTTGCAGGCCATGTCACCAGAATCGAGAATGCGAACAATTGCGCCATGTGGCCCGCTCACAAACGCCCAAACACCGTCCCCTCAAACACCACGAGGAGAGCTCGCCAAAAAGACTCAGAGAAAATGCCAGCCCTCGTATGCTACACCGCCATCCACCGTGACAGTTCCGAGCCGCCCGCCCCTTCACTACCATGCCATCTATCGGCCTCGTAACACGTGCGATGCCGCACGTCAATTCAGCCGCGGGCTTTTCCTCTTCGAAAGAGCGGCTCCCAACGCAGCTGGCACCATGTTCTCCCTGCCCTCGACCAGGACAGACTGCTTCTTGAAGCCGCCGCCGCGCGCCGTGAGCCGCGCTGCCGGCTTCTTCGACACCGTGTACTCGGCCGGCATGGACATGGTGCTGGCGCGGGGATCAAACACCAAAGCACCGCCGGAGGAGGCAGCGCTACTGAGACTGTGCGTCGTCACGTTAGGGTTCACTTCCCGAAGACTCATCGCCTTGGTGTTGTTGTCCGGCATCACGGTGCTGCTGGCGATAGAGTGCCTCGTCGTGATGGGCGAGCTCTGTGTCGCGCCCACGCCCACCGACAACAGAGTGGATGAATCCGCCGCCGAAGCATCCTCCGCCATTGATACATCTTGCTCGTCATTGTCGCCGCCTGCGCCGTCAGACTCGCCGACAACCAGGTCCGGGCCCTGGGTCCGCGGGAGCTTGGTGGGATACCGGTAGGTGGCTTTCTGCGGCGTGTCGCCCGTGGGCTGGTACTCCTGCAGGGAAGTTGCCGCGATGCCCTCGCGCAAGTTGGACAGTGGCTGGCAGATTTGTATGGCAAGCGGCTCGAGGCTGTCCTGCAAGTCTCTCGAGTCCAACTCCATGCCTTCGCCGAGGTTCTTGATCCTCTCCAACGTTGTCTTGCAGTGGGCCGAGACGTGACCAAAGGACTGCTCCACCGTGTTCGACAGCCCAAGGAGAGACTGAGTGTGAGATTCGTGATGGCTGGCATTCTTCGATTTGGCGCGGCTGGCAAAATCGTCCAGGGCTTCCATCTGCGTGTCGAGATCGACCGTCTGCTCCTCGGCAACACGCGCTGTCTCGGCGTGTATCGACTTGGTCATGTTCTGAATGGCCGTGCTTTGGTCGCTTGTCACGGTCCAGTCGTCTTTCAGCTTAGTCTTCAGCTGCTCGCGTGATTTCTTGACGTCTTCCATCAAGACGTTTTCTTTCTCGTTCCACGTCTCCAGTCCTTGTGTGCACTGCGACATGACAACTTCCGTCGACGTGTTACTTTCACCAATCGTCCTCAAAATGGAAGAGGTACGATCCGAGCGGCGCGTCTCTTCCACGTCAGCTTGCGAGGTCATCAGAGCGGTGATTTGGACCAGCAGCTTCTGCCGATCCTCGGCCGCTTGCCTCCGCTCTTCTTCCAGGGCTTCTTGCACGCGGGTTGAGAGGCTCTTATTCTGCAGAGCAATCGTGTTCTGGGCGCTCGATAACTGTCTCCGGAGGCTGTCTGCCTCGCTGCGCTGTGCCGAGATGTCCTTGACAAGTTCCTCAAAAACGTTCTTCAGGAGATTGCCGAGCGAGCTATGTGAATTATGGAGCTGAAGACGTTGGAGTCAGCACGATCATGGCTTCTCTGCCGGCTCCAGTGAAACACTTACCGTCGTGTGAAAGCTCGTCATTTCCTGCAAAGCTTTGCCCATCGACTTTACGGCCGACTGTAGCATGCCCTGAACGCTCTCTCCGACCTGTTCTTTGACCGTGTCGCGGATCACCTTGATCTCGTCAAACAACTCATCCATGCCTTCCTTGGCATCTTGTTTTTGTTGCAACATCTGCTTTCGAGATTCAGCGAATACCCCCAGATGGTCGTCCAAGAAACTTTGCGTCGACGAGAGTCTCTGCAATTCCTCATCGACGAAAGAAGTCATACGCGACTTCATGCTCAAAATGTGTTCTTGCGCCTCCTCCTGGAGTTCCATGGCTCGTCGTTCGATCATTGATGTGACGTCCACAACCTGTGCTTGGGACGTGCCCCACGTGGCTCTGTTGAGAGACTGCAGATCTGACTTGCGCCTATTCTTGGCATGCAGTCCCGTATTGTCGTGTACCACTCTATGAAGCTTGTTGATGAGCTCGCCTCCAATCTCCGTCAGCTTCTCTTCAGTCTGCTCATGAGCCCGTCTCCGCTGCGTTTCGTCTGCGAGATTTCTGCGGGTGCTTGAGAGCACGATCTCGGTCTGCTCGAGCACGCCTTTCGTGTCATCAAGCTGCGCTTTCGTCCCTTCGTGATCCTTCTTGAGCCCCATGAATGACGTGTTCATGGCGAACAACTCTTGAACCTTGTTTCTCAGGTTCGTCTCGAGCGTTTCTATCCTGGCTCCTTGTTCCTCCATGACGATGCGTCGCGTTTCGCTTTGGGCTGTCAGCTCCTCGTACGCGTCATTCGAAAGGTACACGCCATTCCGCAATCTCGTCGAAATGAGCTCGCTTTTGAGTTTTTCTATTTCATTGGCGAAGTCGTTAAGAAGGGTTTTTTTATGCAGCAGCGGGTTGGCCTGCGGCTTGTTTCGGATATTCTTGGCGCGAAATGCGTAGTCAAGTGTAGAAATGGTCTCTTCGAGGTTGCCCTTCGCTGGAGAAATCGTCGCAATGATGCACGTCTTGGTCCGTCCACCCAACGAATCTTGCAAAAGTCGTGTCAACTTCGACTCTCGGTAGGGAATATGGGCATTGCGATCCACTAGCGCGTTGATAACACGGCCAAGTGTGAGCAGCGACTTGTTGATGAGACCGGCCTCTGCAGCCCGCTTGTTTTCCGCTCCAGACCTCTGGATATTTTCACTTCCAGCCAGATCCACCAAATTGAGCTTTCCGGCACTGACAAAATCGTCAGCGCCTCGGTCGTTCGTCTTCTTGACGTAGGCGGTGATTGTGAAGACGGTGTGGCTTCGAGAACTAAGATCGTTGCATTTCGTTGCAGCTACCTGGCGTTTTAAGCTTCCATCTTGAAGCACCTTGATTCCCTCGGAAGCATTCTTGATGTGCTTCTCCTCCATGCCCTGCACCACCGTGGCTGCATGACCCCGCCGCGAAGCGTCGTCGTAGATTTTGAGCTTGGCGCTCTCGTCGATGGAGAGCAGATCACGCAGCTCCTCATTATACAACTCTATGAATGAGCACTTGACGCAGTGCTCCCGGTCGTCGATCTCGAGCTTTTGGAAAAGTTGATGGAATACTCGCGGAATGATGCCTGCCTCATCAGACAACATACCCATTGTTTCCGTCATATCTCCCGACATCGTGTACGTCTTTCCTGTGCCGGTCTGGCCGTACGCGAACACCGTGCAATTATAACCAGCCAGCATCTGCTTCATGGGTCAGTGGCCTGTTCCTTTCAGGTTGAGCTACTTTCGAGACCAGCGTACCTCGTCGAGAATCGGCTTGACCGTGTCATCGAAAACCATGTTCTGGTCTGCCGCTTGTGAATAAACGCGATCAAAGGCGTAGGATTTGTTGCTCAGCGCATTGGGGCCAAGCTTCAGCTCGAGCATCTTCCCTTTTGCCCCGTCGGCTTGTACAACCACGGCGCTATTCTCCTTCACTTCGCGTTGGCTTCTGCCTCGACAGCGCACGACAACATTGATGTTTGTCTCCTCGCCGAGCCCAACAGTGCTGCCGACTTCGGACTCGTAGTCTCGCTCTTTGCGCTTCATACCCGTCGCGGTCGTGGACACAGAATTCGTTGGTGATGTGGCGCCGTTACGGTCGGGGACGCTCCTAGACGTGCTCAGCGACATTGGCTGCCTCGTTCGCATGGAAGATTGTCGCGTCATCCCAAGCCGACTGCCAGCGCCCGAACGAATGCCGGAATTGATAGTTGACCGATTCAGCTCGCGTTCGGAGCGCGTCATTCGTCGGGAAGCCATATCTTGGCCGTTTCGCCTGCGCGAACGTCGCGTCGTACGATGAAGGCGACCCCAGAGGTACGTCGCGAGAGGTATATGGGAGAGCTTGGCTCAGTGAGATGTCTATATTCCCAAGGGGCGCTGAAGGCCAATAGTCAGCACAGGACGCAGAGCTGTTGCACAATCCTTGCAGTGGGGCGCGTCGTTGTTGGCAGAAGTCCCCAAAGTAAACATGGTGGCGCCAATCCGAACCGGGCTTGCTGTGATGAGGTTTTGCGTGCATCAAGGGGCGGTAAGGCGTTGCCGCGGCAACTGGAACCGCGCTTCCTCCTCCATTCATCTCTCTTGCCATGCCGTGACGCGATGACAGAGAGAGCTTGTCTGCCTTGCGTCATGGTATTTGGCCATGACACCGCTATTTCTTCGATTCTACAATCTTTCAGGCCTTCTTCATACGTAAAACCTGGGTTTGCAGAAACGGCCTCCACTGAGTAAGCAGCGTGTATCGTCCGAAGCGAGGCCCAATTGCCGCGCATATCTTTCTTGACTAAAGGAAGGGGGACAAGGAGAGATGGGGGCAATGTCACGCGCGATAGACCGCACATTGAATCGATTATTGTGCGGCCATTGCTTTGCATGCACTTTTGGATGCATGTGATGTTATCGTATCTTTGGAAGAGGCTTCCGGCATGTGCAATTGGTGGGGCCACGTCCAGTTCGGCTGCTCGTATGGGCGCAGTTGCGTGACAGGCCGCCTTGTCTGCCTCTAAATTTACGAACAAAATATAAGTAGATGTACGTACATGATCAGTGACGGAGGCCTGATGTTGCCTATAGAGTAAATTGATATACGCCTCATGGTCACATTCTGAGAAGCGGAGTGTCTTTCCCGAACGACGTAAGCTGCCAACGGCTTTCCCAAGGTTGCAAGGCAATAGCCAGGATAATCGGCGTGGAGAAGGCAGTGATTTCACTCACGCCTTTGACCGAGTGTTGGGACAAGCCAACCATGAAGCGGGGGAAGCTCGCAGCTCGCCCGACCACTGTAAATACGGTCGCCGCACGGTTTCAAAAATTCTTTGCGTTTCTCAGTCTTGACTTTTTCAATTTAAGTTTTCAAATATTGATCATGATGTTCTGCATGGAACTGAATTTTTAAGAGCAGTGAAGAATTAAAGTATAGCTGGGGGCTCGGTTCATCCTAGGAATATCTTTGATTACTTGAGTGAGCTTTTGAGAAGTGATTACGCGAACAATTAGATCCATCGCACCTGGTCTGTGCGTCAAGAGCCACTCCACGCAACACAGCAAGCCGCGCCAATCGTCCAGCCACATTTTCTAAGCACATGCGACGATCACGCAGACAGCTTAAGCGAGGTACGATTTTTCATCTCGGTACTTTAACTCACTACAACTCAGCGATGCGACAGGCTAGCCACCATTCCCCCGTCTCCCGTGACATTCTATTCATTTGCCCGTAGGAAGGAGCCTGTCCCATATTTGCGCGCAGAGTTCAGAAAAGGACAACTCCTGTCCAGACTGGGTGAACGAGGGGGCCTTTTTTTTTTACTTGGATTTATCCTGTTTAATTTCGTTGCCGACTCCCGAACGGGCGGCCTAAGTGGCATCATGCGAACCATGTGTTGAGGTCAGCTTCGTCATCAAAAAAACACCACACCACACCACACGCAACACACACTCGCTTGGTTTCTAGCGCCCATCGCAATCTAGCCGTCCTAAATCCGGGGAAAGTGGAGGGAACGGAACCGGATCCAATCCCTCCCTATGCTCCTCCGGCTGTACCTACACGCACTTACTGCATGCAGTGCGCCAATCCAACCCACAGCATGATTAAGACCAAAAGGGATAGTCCGTGTCCGGGAGCCGCTGCCGTTGAAAAAGCGGGTTGCGCGCCCACGATCAACATATAGATACCTGTTCGATAGCCTGCTCCTTAGTCCCCGTAACTCGTCTTAAAACAATACGACACACGCGTGAGCTCAGCTCCTCCTTTCTCCTATGCTTGTCTTTTCTTTCCTCAAGTCACCGAGACTTGGAAGCAATTAGAACCAAAACCAGATCTCAGCCGTTGGGGAACAAGCAACTTTCAGAAGAAGCTGACATCGCATCGCCAACTCCAGTGCGCAGCCATGGCACGCCTTCTGCCAATCTTTGCGACTGTCGCGGCAGCCAGCGCTTTCCTCCTGGCGACACAGCAGGGCGAGTGGACAAGATCCATGGCAGTGAAATATTTCGCCGTGATTCTTGTCCTAGAGTTTGCAATTTGGTCGCTGTATATGGTCTTCATATATCCAAGCTTCGTCTCCCCTAATCGCGACCTGCCCCAAGCAAAAGGCGGGCATTGGCTATTTGGGCAAACGCCGCGCATTATACGCAATGGCCTGGGCGCCATGGCGAGACAATGGTACGCGCATCTCTGCCAATGGAACTCGTGTCGTGTTTGCTGAATCTTCGCCCTTCAGGATCCGGGAAGTCCCCAACGACGGTTTCATCCGGATTCGCATTATTTGCAACCGGGAAATGATTCTCGTCACGTCCCCACAGGCCCTCTCTGAAATCCTAGTCACAAAAGGCTACGAATTTGAGAAGCCGCAGTACCTGAGAGACACCCTGGGCCCCGTCATCGGCCATGGACTTGTACTTGCCGAGGGCGACGCTCACAAAGTCCAGCGGCGCAAATTCATGCCAGCATTTGGCTTTCGTCACATCAAGGAACTCTATCCTCTGTTTTGGCGCAAGTCTCGTGAGGTTGTGCGTGCCATGACGGCAGAGTGCGATGCCAACGGTGTGCTGAACGCCGAGGCAGGCGCGTGGGCGTCGAGATGCACTCTGGACGTCATTGGCACGGCCGGTGTGGGCAGAGACTTTGGAGCCATCAATGATGAACACAACCAATTAGTCAACGAGTACATGAAGCTCACGCAGCCCTCGAGAACGGACCGAAAGATCATGATTCTGGCAGAGATCGTGGGTCACTTCCTCCCGATCGAACCTTTCATGAACCTGCCCATGCCACGCGTCAGAGAGATTCGTCATTCGGTCGATATTGTCCGCAACGTATGCAAGGACGTCATCAGCAGTAAGAAGAAGAAGCTGGAGCAGGGAAAACTAGAAGACGTCGACATTGTCTCCATCGCCATCAGGAGTGGTGTTTTCAGCGACAGCGAGCTCGTCGATCACATGATGACGTTCCTCGGTGCCGGTCATGAAACCACTGGCTCAGCCTTGACCTGGGCAATCTATGCCTTGGCCCGCTTTCCGGACACGCAGAATCGACTCCGGGATGAGATCCGCGCAAACTTGCCATCGGTTGATGAGGAGACGGAAATCACCTCTCCGGACATAGACAAGCTTCCCTATCTCAACGCTGTTTGCTCCGAAGTCCTCCGGATATACCCCTCAGTGCCTCAAACCGTCCGCCAGGCCGCTCGGGACACGGTCATCGACGGGCGCCTCATCCCCAAAGGTACTCGCCTTGTCTTGGCGGCTTGGGGCACCAACGTCGACCCGACACTATGGGGACCCGACGCGGCAGAATTTAAGCCTGAGCGATGGTTGTCTGTAAACGACGGCGGATCTCACTCGGTCAAGGAAGCCAGTACAGGCGGCGCAAGCAGCAACTACGCGTTCCTGACATTCTTGCATGGGCCGAGAAGCTGCATCGGGCAGGCTTTCTCCAAGTCCGAGTTTGCGTGTTTGCTGGCAGCATGGGTGGGGAGATTTCATTTTGTCCTGCAGGACGAGAGGCTGCAGGATGAGGCCAATATGTTGTTCGAGCAGCTAGTCACGTGCAAACCGACGGACGGCCTGCATGTTAGAGCCACTGTCGTACCTGGATACTAGAGTAATTTCAGTCTCCGTGGATCAATAGGATAACGTCACTCCTAGTGATTGGACGTATTCTCATTCCGTGACCTATACGTTGCCTCGGGACGCTATGTCTTGCTTTCAACGGCTTTCACATCCTGGGTCGGTGAAGAAAGAAAGACAGCTCGCAGAAAAATCGTGGTACGTGAGCGGGCTCAATCTTCCGGACCTGATTGGGTTGGCGCCGGTGCAGAGTTCAAAGGTTCCGACACGACGGTAAAACGTCCAATGCACCAGACCACTTGTGCTTTTGGTGCCTTATCGGCGCAGCGAATGACGTTGATGATCCGGAAGCAGTGGGCAACTTGTAAGACCTATGGCTCGACTGCAGGTAAGCCAGATGTTTATGATTCACAAGTAGCCTATCTCCACTCAGGCGCGTCGTGTTCATTGATTGCCATGAGCCAATTATTCAAAGTAGATGCTGAGAGTAATTTCTGCGCGCATTCAACAGGGTAGCCCCTCATCTTTCCCTTCCTGATAAGTCGCGGCGCACTATCCCCACGCCTACCCCACAGTCACATGGGGTGACAGGTGGGGTTGCGCCACTCGTGACGATGTCACTGGCCTTGCTGTCACCGGGCTCCCTTCTCCCATTCGCGACGCGCATCAACGTCGGGAAAGCCTTACGCGATCTTAGCATCCCCTATTTTCCTCACAAGCTCGTCAGAAATCTCAAATTGCAGCGCGTGAGAAGTCGTGGCTGGCTTCCCTCGAGCTTCGACGCGGAGCCTCATGTCCCTCTTCACCGCGCAGCTACATCCAGGGCGCGCGCTTGGCTTTCTGAGTATGCTCAACTGAACCTGTGAACAGCAGCCTCTTTCCCCCCCACTGACATACCGTGCGCAGTTCTTGGAGCATCGCTTCACGATGTCTTGACGCGTCTGAAAGCTGAGCCACAGCGATTTCCTAAGCTCGATGTAGTCTACTCCCCGCAGCGACCCGTCATCGAGCCCATCTGCGTCGTGCTGCCCAACAACGGCATTCGCTTACGCTTCGATGGCCCAGAGCAACGGCTGCGACTCATAGAGATCATTGACTTCACCAAGAACCACATCACTTTCAAAGACCGGCATCTGATGAAGCCGCCTGCCGTCGCAAACAACGGCGTAGTGCCACCCAGCTCCCCCGTTCCTGGAGAATCCTCGCTCGGCCCGACCTTCAGACACATTTACCACCGCCTATTGGGACCGACGTACGGCGGCGAATTCATTCCTCCAAGCGGCACGACCGGCGATGGTGTCTACGTCCTATCGTATCCGGGCGTGGCCTTTAACTTCGCCCTCGCCGAGTCGGCCTACTCGCCTGACAAGGACGTTGTGAGCCTGCTCTCGGCAGCCTCCAGCCAGGTTGCCACGTCCATGGCAGTGTTCAGCGGTGCGTCGTGGGCCGAGGCGCGAAACACACTGTGGACGGAGCCACTGCCAAGTATCAAGCAGACATCATCGGTGCTCCCTCGCACAAAGGACGTGTACCCCGATGAGGTGTCGCTGGTGCGCATCCACGGCGGCGGCCGTCTCGAGCTCGTGCGCAGATCGAGCCCCAACAACCCCATGCATATCCAGCTCGGCGAGACCACACCCCAGGATCTCGTCATGGAACTGGGCCCCCCGAACGCAATATACCGCAAGCACGACCAGAAAATGGTCATCCACAAGATGCGCACCGCCAGCACCGCCTCACGCAGCCGTCCGAGCCACGGCGGACTGGACGGTCTCCGACCAGACGATCTCACAGACACTGATCAGTCCTCCATGAACACTGGCTCCGATTCCTCAGACTCCGAAAACAACCACCACGCCATTGACGAGCAGACCGCGGCGGATCCACCCGGCGAGTGCTTCTACAACTACTTTCACCTCGGTTTCGACGTTCTCCTGTCCACTCACCCCTCAGAACCTCCACCGGACAGCAGTAGCGGTAACAACAGCAACCCTATCAAATCCCATCACCCTGACAGGCTCGTGGCCACCAAGCTTGTTCTTCACGGCAACATCCCTGGCTCATACGAATTCAACCGCCACCGCCGCTGCAGGTGGGACATTGCCTATCTATTCGACAGCAACCAGCAGCATCGACAACACCAAGAAGCCACCACGTCAGAGACAGAATTCAAAATCATCGGAGAGCGCATGAACTCCAAATTGGCCAATTCTTCGTCTGCGACGGAATATTCTACCGATGGCAAGCCGGCGCAGGAGCGGCAGAGAGGTATGGTACTGAACCGTGGATGGGGTGATAGTCCTGGCAGCAGTTGCGAGTTTCTGGGTGGATGGGAAGAGAGTGGCGCGAGGAGGTTGGAAACGGTGGGGGATTCGACAACAACGCTGTTTGGTTTCCCGGGACTCGTCTTTGAGGTTTTGAGAAACGATTATGTGAATGCCGTGACGGTGTTTTGATCGAAAGACTGCGCGCGCATGCAATGCAAACTGTCTCTGTACAAGAAAAACAAAGAGGAAAAAAAATATAAAACTCATTAATGCCCATGCGCAAGCACCATTTCCCGTGCACAATAGACTCATTTTTTTTTTTAGATACATGGCGATGGTGCCGGCGGCCTCTGTGGACTAACACCTGATATGTGCAATATACAACCTGTTGCAGGAATGTCGTCAGTCATGCAAGGCTGACATGCTCCAGACCCTCGAATGCCAAATGTACAACACCCCGATTTTTATACAGCTCTTGCATGCGGCTTTCATGCCCAAGTCCCAGATCCCCAGAAACACATAGTACACAGCAAAAATGTCATGTCGCGGCTTGCCCCGCTATTCAAGCTTCGGCGGCTTTCTTCTCAGTCTCGACGGCACCTTCTTTCCTGTGCTTCAGCGACTGCAAGCCCGTCTTGTGCTCGGTGTGGTTCTGGCTCAGTTTCTTCTGCTTGATTGTCAGGCCTACCAGGAATGCTGCAGCCGCTGTGCACGTGAAGAGGATGAACATCTTCTGCAAGGCGTTCCAGTACGCGCCCTTGACCACTTCGGCTTCACGACCCCCAAGATCTCCCACAAAGCGTACACTAGCTGCAGCCTGCTTGCCGGTGAACATGATCGCTTTCTGCGGACCGAGCTCGCGCTCGAGATAGGCTGACTGCGCTTGCATCTCGTTGTTGAAGATGACGCCCCCAACCACGACGGAAATGGACGTGCCGAGCTGGCGGAGAAACGCAAAACTGGCCGTGGCGGAGCCGATATCGCGCGGCTCGACGTTGGTCTGCAGAGCGATCAGGGGCGACTGGAAGTTGGGACCGACGCCAATGCCGGCGATGATCTGGAAAACGACAATCTTGGCCCAGTTCAGGTCAGCGCCCAGGTCGATGAGGAGGCCAAAGCCGAGAGTCATGATGCCGAGGCCGACAGCGATGGGAATCTTGTAGTTGCCTGTGCGCTTGATGAAAATGCCCACCAACGCCGAGCAGATGGACAGCGACAAAACAAATGGCAGGATGTAGACGCCCGACAACAGTGAGGTTGCGCCCAACACGGCCTGAAAATACAGCGGGAGCCAGTAACTGCCGCCCATGAAGGTGAAGGCGTGCATGAAAGACAGCCAGAAAGCGATGACGCTCGTCCTGTGACGGAACAGTGACACAGGCATGAGTGGATACGGCGCTATCCTGGCCTCGTACACGATGAACAGGCCGACAGTCACGACTCCAAACACGATGAGGCAGATGACAGTGGCCGAATCCCATGGGTGCTGGACGCCACCGAACTCGAGGCCGAACAGGAACATGAGAGTGCCGCCGATGACGAGGAGGCTTCCTGACCAGTCGATGGCCAGCAGACCTTTCCTCATGGGCGTCCTCGGGTTGTGAAGCTTCAGCACGAAGACGAGGATGGCCAGCCCGATACCCGACAGGGGCAGATTAATCCAGAAACACCACCTCCACGACACCCTGCTGGTGAAGACGCCTCCCAGCACGGGTCCGACGGCAGACGCAATGGCCCAGACACCGCCCAGAATGCCAAAGTACATGCCTCGTTTGCGCATGGAAAACAGATCCGACACGCAGATGTTGGGCAGGACGATGGTGCCGCCGCCCCCAACACCCTGGATGGCCCGCGCGGCTATGAGCATGCCCATGCTGTTGCTGAGCGCGCACAGCAGCGACCCGATCCAGAAGATGGCGACGGCTCCGATGAGAACCGGCTTGCGACCAAAGATGTCGGATATCTTGCCCCATGTCGGGACAAAGGTGGCGTTTCCCAGCAGGTAGGCGGACCCGATCCAGATGTAACCCAAGCTGGAATTGAAGTAGTTGGAGATGGTGGGGATGGCGGTCGTGATGATGGTCATGTCCAGCGCGGCCAGGAACAAGGCCATGCAGAGCGCAAAGACGACGAGAAACGTCTCGAGCCTCGAGCGCTCATGCTCGGGTCCGGCTGGCTGCTTGGCCGGCGATGGCGCCTGCTGTGCCGGTGCGCTGGTCACGGCTGACACATTGTCGCCCGCCGCGTTGGCCCCGGCCAATGAAGCAGCATGCGAGAGTTCTTGATGCTGCTCCTCCTCCTCCTGGAGCTGTTGCGAGGATGATGATGATGATGGTGGCGACGACGACGTTACACCACCCGCATCCCGTTCAACGTCGGCCATTTTTTCTGAGCTGTTGCGCCCGCCGGGAGTGGTGGCGGCTCCGAACGCCATGTCTTGCTTCTCAACGGGCTTTTTTCCTCTCTCTTGCGCGTGGCGCCCCCTCGGCAGTTGTATTTGAGACAAACAGACAAATGTGACTCGGCGGGGGCTCAACGATATGTCGCTGCTGCTCGATTGCGAATGAGAGATAGGGGAAAAAAAAAAAAAAAAAAAAAAAAAAAAAAACGACAGTCGTCTCCAGAAGTGAGAGCGCGAGGGCGAGAGAGCGAGAGAGCGAGAGAGCGAGGCAGAGGACGCCTAATTAGTGCGGCCAGCTCCATCTCCCCAATCGGCCGCTCGTACATCTCTCGGCTTGACGGGATACCTGTGGTGGGGGCGCATCATGCGATGCTATCATACATTATATACAAGTACGCAAAGTATTTAATACAGGGCAATAGCACACTGTGAAGTGGAATCAAGCGCTTTGGACGCGACCGCAGGCTTGTGAAACTCAAAAAGTCTGACAGGTCTGGCGCAGAGCTCCAAGCCGATTGCAGACGGGAGGTTGCTCTAGGGATTATGAAGTAAATTATGACGCCTCGCAAAAGTTCAACCCTAACCCTGGAGGCCAAGCAACGGGCCCGTAAATAAATGGAGATGAAACCGGGGAGCGACCCGAAAAGAGGACTTTTCTTCTTTATGCTGACAAATGTCATCAACAGCGCTCACCTACAGCAGCATCCAAGGCCACTCCATTACAAAATAAAAGAAAGACAAATCGCGGTTCTTTCCCTGGATGTCAGATGCTCTCTTGATAGACTTTCGACGCTTAAGCATAGTTTTCATGCATCATAAGACTTCGTCGCTGAGTCGGCCACTGATGTATGTGCCGGTGCTCATTGGCGCGGTCTCTGGTCGGTCAGTGGGCACTCATAGCGCTGCTCAGCATGGAGCCGAGCTCGCCAAACTGACTCAGCTTTGACACCTCTTGCCGCCTCCAGACATGTTTCCACGCGCCGAAAGGAGCCAGCCTTTTGTATGTGTATGAGCCGTAGCTCAGCGTAGCCCCCGTAGCCACCAGACCAGTGAGTAGGTACCAGGCTCTACGACCCAGCCCTGTGACGCCCGATTCACTCCTGTGCCGCATCTCCTCCGCGTAGTATATTCCCACGCCGGGCAAGCTCCGAAACAAGGAATCAGCAACGCGTAAGCTGAAGCCGACAGCTGCTTCCGCCTGACTCGTCGTCGGCGTCAGGTTGCTGGGCGCCATGGAATCGACGAAGAATGCCAGGCGGGGTGTTTTCGCGAAAATCCAGTCCTTGAGGAAGCTTCTCGGGACAGATGGCACAACCATGAGCGCCAGAAACCCATAAGCCAGACAATCAAGCGAAGACGGCGCTGAGATATTGGGAGAAAATCGCGGGGGCTTCCCGCTCGTCGGCTGCTGTTCCAACATCAAAGAATTGACCACGGACAAGCAGTCCTCGACAAGTGACAAGAGCCTTATGGCAGCCGCTTGTTCGGGTGTCATTTCGTCGCGTACAGTCTTCTTAGTTCTCGCGGGCAAATGTCTCCGAAATGTCTCGGGCAGAGCGTCCCGGCTCGCCGTCAAATGCAGTCCGCTGTTGGGGTCGAAGTCTGTATCCAGTTCGGCCATGCCCAGATGTTGTGCGCGCTGTATGGCTTGGGCTCGCAGTAATGGTGGCAGTGTCCACGTCAGGGGAAAGGATAGTAGCGAGCTGTACGCTGGTCTCGTCGATGCAGACCAGTTGGCGGCGGAGACGTAAAGGGACAGGTCGACGAGCGGCGCAGCGTTGGCAAGCAGGAAGGCGCTGTGCGCGACGGCGTCTGCCCTTTGGACAGAAGTGAGGTCTTCATCGAGGTCACGACAGAGCGATTTGGAGGTAAGGTGATTGACGATAGGGCGGTACCCGCTGATCCAGACGCCGTCATGAAGAAGTGCAGGGAGAACATCTGTGATAAAGCGGATTGGCATCAGCCTCCGGTAATGGTTTGAAGTATACGATCCGAAAGATAGGATGCGACTCACTTGAGGGAGTGACGGAGGGATTGCTGGTTGAGATTAGTCGATACTCGGAATGGGGAGGCGCATTGTGCAAATACGCCAGGATTGCGAGACACTCGGCATCGATGGACGACAGTCCCAGGGCCGAGCCCCAAACATAAAAGTCCAACATGATGCGCCCGTTGTCAAATGCAGCAAAAGAGGCAAGGCAAGGCGTTGTAGGCGCGCGCGCGCATGCGTATGGGGCGTCGGACTGGAAGATGTCTCTTATCGGCTTATCGCCCCGCAAGAACCCTTGAAAGTCCAAAGAAAATTGGACTGGCAGGAAAAAAACTCTAAACAGCCAGCTGCGAAGCTTGTAAGTTAGTCCTTGGGACGCGTTTTCTTGTTCTCGGCTCTACAACAGGAGGCACTTCAAGGACGATTTTTGGTCATTGAGGCAGATGATGGACCCAGGGGCGAAGCGCAGAAAGCTGCATCATGACGGTGGCGGCGGCCTGCGACACGACGGCCTCATTGATTTCGAGTCCCGCAATGCCGCGCAGCTTTCCACAGCCAGCACTTTTGTGCTACAGACTGACGAGCTTCTCAAGGAGGCGAGACTTGATCCCGGCAAGTCTTTGAAAGGCGTCGATGCTCAGTTGTTCCGTCTGAAAAGCCTCATTGACGCCATCGAGCCCCACGACCCGATTCCTGTAAGTCGTCCCTCCTTTTCGCACCTCTAGGTTTGGTTGCTGATCGGGGCCAAGATCGCAGAAGCGACTGCCAAGTTCGAGAAACAGCATCGCATCGTCATACCGTATCCAGATCCGAGACCTACAAAAGATTCTCCGTACAAGATATCCTATTCGAAGCCATCACAATGCAATGTCGTCGGCAGCTATGTTTCGAGGACGTTGGTCAAGTCTCAACCGAGCGTCGGCATCGATATGGTCGCACAAATGCCATCGTCTCTCTTCCAGGACAAGGATTACCTGAATCTGCGATATTTCTACCGGAGAGCCTACTTCCTCGCTTTTCTCGCTGCACATGTTCGGAAAGAGATTGGCGATGAAATGACATACAACTTTGAGTGCCTGCACGAGAATGCACTCCTGCCCGTGCTCATCCTCCGACCCTCGGCTGGACAGACAGCCGTCAACGGCAATGCGAAGATAAACGGGCAGTCCGCAAAGAAAAGTAAAAAGGGGCACGACTACTGTATTCGACTGATACCTTGTGCGCCCGACGACCTGTTTCCCTGGTCGAAATTGACACCAACTGCGAGCTGCTTACGCTTGGGCGACACGGAAGAGGCGGGAGGTTCAAATGCTGCGACTCCCTTCTACAATTCCACACTGAACGCGGAAAGAACCTTTATCCAGTATCTGAGGGTGCTAACGCATGCCAAAACAGAGTGCGCCGCCTTCTCAGATGCCTGTGTTTTGGGTAGGATATGGCTGCAGCAGCGGGGATTCGGAAGTGCCATTTCTCAGGGGGGGTTTGGACATTTTGAATGGGCCATCACGGTCGCTCTTTTGTTGCAGATGGGAGGAAGAAACGGTCAGCCTGCGCTCTCCAACTCGCTGAGCAGCACTGAGCTGTTCAAGGCTGTCGTACAGTTTCTGGCGACGACGGATTTGGCAAAGAAACCATTCGCCTTCCATGCGCCCAACATTGACATGAAAGCTATTCGAGAATCTGGTGCTGTCATGTTTGACCCGAACAGGCATTTCAACATTCTCTACAAGATGGCGCCTTGGTCGGCGAATCTGCTGCAAATTTACGCTAAATCCACTGTGGACTTGATGGCAGACGAAGCTGCTGATAAGTTTCAGCCAACATTCATCATGAAGAGTGATGTTACATTCCAGGTGTTTGACACGGTGTTGGAGATTGACAGAGCCGACTTGACAAAGTTTGCAGTTTTGGCAGACCGAAGCAGCCCCGCCAAGAAATTCGGCTCAGAAGTGCACCGGGTGTTGAAGAAGGCATTCGGCAATCGCGCGCATCTTGTCCACGTCAAGCTGCCTCCTTTACCGCACTGGTCACTAGATGCGCCAAGACCCGAGGCTCCTTCAAGAATCTTGATTGGCATCATCTTTGACCCAAGCCACATGTCACGACGGATGGAGTATGGCCCACCAGCAGAGGAAGAAAAGGAGGCCGCAGCTTTTCGACAATTCTGGGGCGCAAAGGCAGAGCTGCGGCGTTTCAAAGATGGCAGCATACTCGAATGTGTCGAATGGAGCAGCAAACAGGCCGCGTCGATTTGCGAGGAAATCGCTGTGTATTCCCTCAACAGACATTTGAAAGTAAGCAAGAAAGAGATTAGCAGCTATGGAGACCGCTTCTCATCGTTGGCTGGGCTGTCGCCGCTTGACAAGGAAGCGTTCGACTCAGCCCGACAAGCCTTCACCAAGTTCGAGAATGACATTCGCGGTTTGGACGGACTGCCCCTACAGATACGGCAGCTATCACCCGTGTCATCATTCGCTCGCTACTCTTCCTTGGAGCCGCCCCTTGTCGGTTTCCACAAAGACACAATCGAGCCTATAGACGTCAATCTCTACTTTGAGGCGTCGAGCAAGTGGCCAGAAAATCTCACAGCCATTCAAGAAGCCAAAATTGAATTCCTCCTAGATTTCGACCGGCGTTTGACAAGTGCCAACGACCACTTGTCTACTTATCTTGGGCGAGAAAACCGAGATGTAGGGACTGAAAACTTGGCCTATCTGGATGTTGTGTATCAAGGCGGTGCGGCTTTTCGACTAAGGATCTTTTGTGATCTCGAGGGCACCCTGTTGCAACGTCAGGTTCAGGACAAGACGCTCGATCACCATGCCCGCGACGATGCCGTCCAAACTGTGGCGACATTCAACTGGCAATTCGCCATTTTGCCGCTACATAGCCAGACGATTGCGACATTCTGTACCCGTCTGCAGCCTCTATCGCCTTCGATCCGCCTGGTCAAGCGCTGGTTCTGCAGCCACAAGCTGAGCGGCCACTTTACGGAGGAGCTCATTGAACTCCTGGTGCTGCATGTCTTCTTGCAGCCGTATCCTTGGAAGATGCCATCATCCCCCATGACGGGCCTCTTGCGCACGCTTCTGTTTTTATCGCGATGGGACTGGCGAGACGAGCCCCTGATTGTAGACTCTGCCGAAGATATGACCAGCGACGATCGAGCCACGATGCGTCGGACCCTGGCAACATGGCGGAAAAGAGATCCTCATATAAACCACCTCGTCATGTTCGTCGCTTCGTCGCACGACGCCTCCGGCACGGCATACACGCAAAACGGGCCTTCTAAGCTCATCGCCTCCAGAGCAACACGCCTCGCCAAGGCCGCCTGCAAGCTAATCCGCGACGAGGACCTGCATATCGAGCCCCAAAGCTTGTTCGAGTCTTCCCTCCGAGACTACGATGTCCTTATCCACCTCTCTGCCCAGGCCATCCAGAACACCACTCGCCATGGCGGGCTACCAGCGCCGCTCGGTAGCAGCAAAATTCATGCTCGGCACCATGTTCCCTCGCAATACAAAAATCTCGACGTCCGCACAGGCAAGACACCTCTACCTATCCGGACTCATCCTGGCCGTGTCTTGGTTGAGGAACTCGAGCGCACCTATCGCGACTCGCTCTTCTTCTTCTCGGGCAGGCCCGATGACGACGGCGTTGTTGCTGCGATATGGAATCTGAAGCTGCAGGCCAGTCAAAAGTTCAGAATTGGCCTTCCTTACAACTTCGTCAGTGTTGGTGAGAGCGGCCAGGATGAGGGATCAGACTCGGGGACAGCGGTGGAAGTGAACAAAAAGGCAGTCTTGTTGGAAATTGCGAGGATCGGGGGTGACATGATTCGGAAGATTGAGGTCATCGATGAGGACGACTGAAGCCTGTCTTCTTTTCTTTTCTCTGAATGGTAGGGCTGTGTCGCTTGCACGAGCACGATTGACAGAGAGGAAAGACCAGACGTTTGTGTGTCACGATTTTCGAATGAAGGGCACCATATGAGATATGCCTCCCGATCCTTCTTCGGACCCCCTTTTCCCTCACCCAAAGAATGATGAGGGAGATATTCCGCCTTCTCTTGGTGCTTGAAGAGGTCCTGCATGGTGTGTAAGAAGCTTCAAAGGAATCTTTTAGGATAAAAGCGGCTTAATGTGCCTAGCCCGATTAGGCTAGCGCCCGCCCAGAATTCCAAAGCTCCAGTGCAACGTTCAGTTGTCCCTTGTTTTTTTTTTTTTCAGAGGTCCTGGCGCCTGTCGCGTTGTGTCTCGACGTGACGAAATCGTATCCACACGAGCATATCCAAATTAACGGTAAAAGTAAAGTAAAAGGGAAGAAAAAAAATTGTTCTTTCCCAAACTTTGATCGCAACCACCAAGTGTCAACATATTTTGCCGCACGAAATCCCAGATGCTTCCTCGCGCTCAGGCCTGTCGAGACGGAATGCGATGAGCGCGACTCCCCGATTGCGGTCTGGCTTTCCAGCGACGCCAGCTACCGTTGCCAAACGTTCCAAAGTTCACGAGACGCCTTCCACTGTCGGTACCGTCACATCAAATGGCTCCTCTTCTGAAGCGGCGACGAAATCGCCTTCGCTCCCGCTGGCGCCCGAGAATGTCTCATCGCGCAGGAACAATGCCGAGCCCCTCATTCCGCTGAGATTCCTCGACGCCCCTCAGCAACGACTATATACTCTTGGCGTCTACGTCCTGCTGTGGGCGTGGAAGCTCTACGATTGGCTTCAGGTCGTTGAGGATGGTGATTCGTCGTGGTGGCTGTTTCTCAAATGGATCCTGATTGACTTTGCCTTCTTGTTTGGATTGCCGGAGCTGAGAATTCCATGGCTGGAGCTCTCCCAGTTCCTCGTCACCACTTTGTTTGCTGGGCATGTAGTTATGAACTACATGCTCATGTTTAATATTCCTGTGAGTCAAGCACCAAGTGGCTTATTGCCCCATCTGAGAGGTCGTGCGTCATGATGATCAGAGACTAAGATTCTGCCTCCCAAATAGCTCCCCTGGCAGGCATGGCTGCTGGGCTTCGTCAAGGTTCTGTATGACCGCGAGATTTCCATTTCCGAGCACAATGTCAAGGTATCCAGCATTCTCAACAACCATTCCCTCATCATGGGCAAGCAAATCATCAACATCCTGCCTGAGGGAACTGCCGTGTTGAACCCGAAGGAGATCCCCTACTGCCTGGGTCCCAATACCAAGATGGGCGTGTCGCTGCCCATATACTTCAATGCCACCGTACCCGCCGAAATTGAGCTCATTCGCACCGACCTCGATACAAACAAGGAGGAGGCCATCAAGATCTCAAACCGCGATGTGCTCAAGATCGCTAGAGCCATTCGCGACCAAAGCGCCGACCCAAACACTGTCGGCTTCAACTGGCAATATCCTGTCAAGAAGCCTGGCGTCTACCGTCTTGGGAAGGTACTGGACGAATACAAACTCGAGGTTCAGCGGGCCACCAAGGAGACCTATGTAGTTCCTTGCCCGCGAGCCAAGATCAGAGCCACCGAGTCCTCTGAGCGCTGCATTCACGACTTGTCGGATCTTTCTCTTGAGGTTGTCGGCACGCCTCCCCTCAAAATCATGTACAGCCGAGCAGTCAACGGCAAGAATCATGACTTTCGATTTCAAAGCCTGCAGCCGGACGGCTTCGCTTCGCCCCTCATTGCTGGTGCCAACAGTGGTGTTTTGAGTGAGACCAATGACTTTTCCTGGGTCCGCCCGGCCACGGTGACAGTCGGCCTCAATGAGTCTCTCACGTCGTCTGGAGAGTGGGAGTACTCCGTTGACGAGGTTCATGACGCGTTCGGCAATGTTGTCAAATACGCCAAGCCGGGCGAGGATGTGGATGCCGGGAATCCAAAGGGCCTCACGCAAAGATTTACAGTCAGGGAACGTCCCAAGGTCCGGATGGGTGATTGCGACTTGCGGAATCCTCTCAAGGTGGCCAAAGGCCACACAAAAGCCCTGCCGGTCAAGTTTGGCTTATCTGGACCTGTTCAGCACACGTCTCACGAGATAACCTGGGAGTTTTCGCCGATTGATACGCTGACCAATAGCGGGGATCATGGCGACAAGTCCTCCCTTTCGACGTACTCGGCAAAAAATTCAAAGGATATCCCCCGTGTCTCGGAGTCAGGTCTGTACACGTTGAGATCGGTCCGGAGTGGTTCATGCGAGGGCGAGGTAGACGAGCCGTCGTCGTGTCTGTTGCTCAATCCCCTGGAGCCGCATCTTTCGATTCGATCAGAGGAGATTCCCGACAAATGCGCCGGCAACTCCGTAGGCCTGCGTGTTGATCTCGACCTCGTAGGTACACCACCATTTGACATACTCTACGATATCGTGTCCGGCGGTGATGTCGAGCACAAAATCCTCCACGTTCCAGGTCTGCGCTCACAGCTCGAGCTGATCCCTAAGCGGGCCGGCCGGCACAAATACGTGTTCAAATCGATCAGTGACAGTGTCTACGATAGCCTGCCGCTGTCTGGCCAGGATAAAGCTGTTGAACAAGAAGTGAAGCCGGCCGCATCGGCCAGATTTGCCTACCCCAAGGAGGTCATCAACGCCTGTCTGGACTCGGAGGTGGAGGTAAATGTCCTCCTCAACGGCGATCCTCCTTTCAATCTAGAATGGGAGACTGTGCACGAGGGCAAGCGAAAGACTGAGAGAGCCGACAACTTGTACAACTTTAGCTTCACAATCACGACAGCAGTTTTGAGCAAGGGCGGAGAGTATATCCTCGCCCTGAGCAGCGTGCAGGACAAGCGTGGATGTCGAACCTTCCTCCAGGAACAAATCAAGGTCGTTGTCCGTCGTCAACGGCCTCGCGGCGCGTTTGGCTTAATAGAGCAGAAGAGCTCCATTTTCGCCGTCGAGGCCACAGCCCTGCAGCTCCCATTGCGGCTGCAGGGCGAAGCCCCCTGGACCATACAATACCGAAATTTGAACGAATCGGGTAACATAGTCACTAAGACAGCTAACGCTCCGAACGATCACATTCTTGTCAAGTCCCGGGGCGTGTACGAAATCGTGGACGTCAAGGACAACCAATGCCCCGGCGTCGTCGATAGGTCTGCCTCGACCTTTCGAGTAGACTGGTTTCCTCGGCCTGAGATCTCGATGGTTCAGGCAGATAGCGTCAAGACTCACAAGGACGGATTCGCCAAGCAAGATGTGTGCGAGGGCGATATCGATGGCTTCGAGGTCAATCTACGAGGTAAGTGCCGCCAGGTGCATGTCTCTATCCCGCGCGCGTTCCGCCGCAGTGTGCTTACCAGGTGCAGGCTCTCCCCCCTATCATGTATCGTACGAAATCAGGCACAAGCCTGCTCAAGGATCTAACGCCATGACGCGCCGGGATTTCGATGCTGCCCTCTCAAAAGCATCCATTTCTATGGACACGAGCAAAGCCGGTGACTACACGTACAAGTTCGTCGAGCTTGCAGATAACCTCTACAATAGCGACAAGGGCTTGCAGCCGCTGGTGGTCCAGCAGCGCGTCAACGCGAAGCCGACGGCCGTCTTCTCGAAGCCGGGCCAGTCGTTCAAGTACTGCGTGGAGGAGCAGGACCACGAGGACAAGATCCCGATCGTCTTGACCGGGACTGCGCCCTTTTACGTCGAGGTGGAAATCAAGCACCAATCCGGCTCGGCGTCTGACACGTACCGGATTCCCTCGATCAATTCCAACACTTATGCCATGCCGGTGCCGAGGGAGCATCTGCGCCTGGGCACGCAACAGCTGCGCATCAGACGCGTCCGCGATGCCAAGGGCTGCCAGCAAAAGTACGAGGTCAACGCGCCGTCCATCCAGATTCAACTGTTCGACGCCCCCTCCATGTATCCCCTGGAGTCGCGGCAAGACTTCTGCGTTGGCGAACGCATCGCCTACACGCTGTCCGGCACGCCGCCCTTTGACATTTCCTACGAGTTCAACGGGCGATGGAACG
Organism: Moelleriella libera RCEF 2490; assembly: GCA_001636675.1. NCBI lineage: Eukaryota > Fungi > Ascomycota > Sordariomycetes > Hypocreales > Clavicipitaceae > Moelleriella > Moelleriella libera. The sequence continues at coordinate 185,424 of AZGY01000027.1, forward strand.
CCAAGTCCCAGTCGACCAACTTTCGCCGCGTCGCCGAAAAGCCGGGCGACTTTGTCATCACGAGCATCTCGGACAAGGCCAGCGAGTGTCGCGCGGCCGTCAACCTGCGCAAGACGATCCACCCGCTGCCCAGCGTGCAAATCAGCCGCGGGAAGCAGTCCCGGGTCGACATCCACGAGGGCAACGAGGTGGACATACTGTTTGAGTTTTGGGGCACCGCCCCGTTCGAGTTCACGTACACGCGCAGCACGAATGCCAAAAAGGGCCAGAAGAGCGTCGTTCTCGAGACGAGACACGATGTCTCGCACGAGCACAGCAAGGTTATCAAGGCGAGCCAGGAGGGCACGTACGAGGTGGTTGCCATCAAGGACAAGTACTGTTCTTTCTCGACGCAGCAAGTGGCTGAAAAGAGAGATGGTCGGTGACTTCACCTATAGCACCAAAACAGAAAGAAAGGAAGAAAGAAAGAAAGAAAGAAAGACATGGTGTAGGTTCGGGTTTGGGCGCGGCGAAAGAAGTTTGTGCAATGAAGTTGTAGGGCGGATAGTCTCTTTTGTCTCGTGAGAGAGGTTTGGCATTGTACATAGGGCGGGAGAAGCATATATCATGGACACGGCGTTTTCATTCTTGAATACAATTGAAGGGGGGGGTTACAAGACGTGCGTGGGTGTGCTGCGTAGTAGTTATGATTATCTGGACCTTTGCCCTCTGTATTTGCTATCGTAACATGTCGAGAGGAACCTCCAATCAGATATCTATTTATATATACACACTCTGAGGATGGAGAAGAAGGAGAAGGCTACATGACGCCAACTGTCATTGTCAAAGCTGTGTTTGATGTTCGCTCTGTATAGGGGCGTTTCAGAGACCATGGGCACTGAAGCCTTATGGATGATGCCGACATGCCGACGATGCCGACGATGTTGATGATGCTGACAATGTTGCGTTGCAGCCAAAGCTGTCAAACAACTTGGGAGGCAGCGCGAGCCTCGTGGTCCGGTGGGACGAAGAGAAAGAAAACCCCCCAAGAACTTCTACAACAGGCTTATTAATCTCATTGAGTCGGCGCTAGTGCGGAGTCTGAAACCTCTGGTGCACTATCCAGCGGTCCAGATTAGGTGCCCCAGAACAGCCGGCTGAGCTGAGCTGAGCTATTTCTCACTGTTCGAGCGGCACAGGCCGTCTTCACAAGCATTGATGAGGGCTTTCATCGTGGCGGGCCCCCAGCATTCAGGAACAGGAACAATGCGCTGTTTTCGGGGGCCAAGAAGTGAGCAGTTCACAGCGCCCGGTTCTTTATTAGTACCAAAGCGGCATGAGCCGTGGGAACATCAGTCATCCAATCAAGCTCAGCGCAGCTCAGCTCAGCTCAGCTCATGGGCGCCTCAGTTCGCAGAGTCTGTCATCCAGCAGCTGCAGCGTGTTGCCTGTCTTTCTTCACTTTGCGATTGATCAATCAGGCCGTTCCTTCTCTCTCGGGGCTCCACTCATACAAACTGTCCTGCCCTGTCTGGTATCCTCGTCCACTTGTCTCCCCTCGTTGGCTGGACAGTGGCATTCTCTCACTCTTTTTCTTCCCCCCCAAAACACAAGGAGACGCTGACTCAGCTCATCGGCCCGCGATTCTTCGCAATGTGACTTGAGAAACCAACGACAATGCGTAACCCATGATCAAACGCTCTCTCATCATGTCGGAAAGAAATGAAGACAATCACAGCGCGGAAACATCCAAACGGCCCAGGCGGAATCAGCCTCGCCATCCGGTCACCAAAGAGTCAACGACGGCAGCCGATGTGACCACATCTGCCGAGGACCTGCTAAAAGAGGCCTGCGAACCGCTGACAGAAGGCGAGATTCAGCAGTGGCCCGGGTGGATTGAGCTGGAATCAGAGCCCGTACGTACGTCTCTTTGTTTGTCGAGGCTTGGAAGAGGCACCGCAGCCGCAGCAACCTGTTCAAAGGCTTTCTTCGAGATTGGCGCAACCGCTAACATAGGCACGTCCATTTTTATTTTTTTTTTTGGCACACGACAGGCCTTTTTTAACGCAATCCTGCAAGGATGGGGTGTGACGGGCGTGAGGACGCGTGAAATCTTTGCCATCGATCAGCCATCGCTGGACGCAATACCGTACGTGGAATGAGCTCACATTTCCCCCTCTTTTTTACTTCATCTCTTCCATAAGTTTTGTTCTATGCAAGTACACGCCCTTGTTTGCTCATTCTTTGCATCCCTGCTCTCGCTAGGAAACCCGTTTTGGGACTCGTATTCCTATATCAGTATGAGCCCGACCACGAAGAACAAGAGCGGGAACCCAGTCCCCAGGACAGGATATGGTTTGCAAACCAGGCACGTTGGTCTTTTTTTTTTTTTTTTTTTTTTTTTTTTTTTTTTTGCTGCGGTAGCTATAAGCTACCTAACGACCCTTCGTAATCACCAATTGGGATGACGACACTGTATCCTCATCGAGATGTGAAAACCCAAAGCGGCTTCCTTGCGTTCTCTTGCGTTCTCGTCTTCGTGGTCATGCATGTGCGCAGGGCTAACGCAGCCCGATGCTCTCTCGCTCATCTCTCGTGACAGACAACGAGCAATGCCTGCGCCACCGTTGCCCTGCTCAACATCCTCATGAACGCCCCCGACATCAATCTCGGCCCCCAGCTGTCGGCTTTCAAAGAAGCCACACAGACGCTGGACACACATCTCCGCGGACACAGCATCATGTCAAACAGCTTCATCCGCAGCACGCACAATGCCTTTACGCGGCGCATCGACCAGCTCAACGCAGACCTTTCTCTCGAAAACGACACGCAGGACGCCGCGCAGAGCAAGGCCCGCCGCGGCGCCAAGCGCAAAAAAAGGGCCGCGGTCGTATACGGCTTTCACTTCATCGCGTACGTGCCCTGTGACGGCCACGTGTGGGAACTCGACGGCCTGCAAGGCAGCCCGTTGAAGCTAGGTAGGTGCACTACCGCATCTCGCTCTCCCGAACGTCTATGCCATCGAAACTAACGGCACATGGTTTGCATCACACAAAGATTCCATACAGGAGGACTGCGACTGGACAGCCATCGCGAGACCGTGCATTGAAGCACGTATGCTCCAGTACGAGAGCTCCCAGCTATCCTTTAACTTGCTCGCTCTGTGCAGCAGCTCCCTCTTGCAGACCAGCCAGAGCATCGCCTCCACAGCCGCAGCACTGTCCGCCATCAAGTCACACATGAAAGACAGTGCCGTCTTCCAGGAAGCTGTGTCCGCAGAGGAGCACGAGGGGTCGCACCCGCTGCTCGACATCCACGACCCGACGGCTCTCGCCGAGTTCAACCTCACCTCTTCGGACGTCGAGGCAGCGGAGCTTCCAGGAGAGCTCGTCCACAGCTTATCCGCGAGCAGTGCACAGTGGCAGGTGCAGGACGCATTTGACACGTATTGCCTGTATCGGACTCGACTAAAAACCTTGGTGGATGAGTATCGCATGCAGTTGATGGAGAGTGAGGAGGTCGAGCGTTGCGTCAAAAGTCGCAAACGTGACTACGGCGGCGTGTTGCATTGCTGGGTCAAAAAGTTGGCGGAAAGGGGTGTCTTGGAGGACGTCATCAGAATGTCATCGTGAAGCGGGAAAGCGAGCCCAAAGCGAGAAAAAGAAGCCTGCGAAATTCGCCTCGTTGGCTGGGTTTGATATAGATAGCTAGCTGCCCGGCTTGTCCAACACGTCGGGGAGGTCGAGGAAGCGCGACAGGAAACTGTCTTTGAATATGCGCAGATTGTCTGTTCAAGACGAAAGCAAAAGAATTGGATACTGCCCAAACAAAAATAATTAAAAAAAAAAAAAAACAAGGGGGGGGGCAGGGGAAATGAGCACCTTCTCATTTCCCCGTCATGCCGGCTATCTATAAATGCAACATGACCACTCTGTGTGGTTTTTTTTCCTCTCCTTGTGTGATGATGCGAGGCCAGCCAGAGCTGGCCTATCCAGAGCTTTTGATTATGACGACAATGCCTGCCCAGTGCAAAAATTTTCAACGCTATATGCCGAGTTCAATGAGTGTTTTAGTCGTTCCGCCCGAAAGCGTGTATGCATGGTGAACACAACCGTCTAGTTGCAGCAAGATGCAGCGCTTCAGAGTATGTGAGATGCGCCTGGCAGCGCAGAGAAACTGACAACGGCCGCGGGCCCCCTGACAAAGGCCGCCAGCCTCGTCCTGGCCACCTACCAACAACAAATGAAAACTAACAATAGCAATAAAAAAAAACAAGGCATTCGCTTCGGAGCTGACTTCGCCGAGACACGGTCGGGCGGTCCGATCAATCGTCTGGAAACTGCTCCCTGATGTTTGAGATAAAGGTGCACGTGGCCGTGTCGAATCGTTTGAAGAATTTGCCCGCCATGGGAAACATTTCATATGAAATTTGAGTGGGCTCACAGATGATCTCAATGTTGTCGTCCGCCACCACATGAGGCTCCGAACCCGTGCTGGGACTGACCAATCTCGTTCGTTAGAATCAAACCTGCTCCGCCAACTTCGGGGGACGTTGGACGCCGGGGGAGAAGGAACAAATAGGTCATCAGGGGTGAAGCAAGGAACTGAAAAGGGGGGGAGTGGTTGTGGCGGGTCGGGCGAGGTTCTTACAAGCACATGAAGAAAAACTGGTTGCTCGCGGGCGCTTGGCCACAACGATGGAACGGCGACGAGGAGTTCCTGTTGGTCGTCGGCACTGGCACTCGCCGCCTGCCCTGATCAGACCAGCCGGTGATGACTCCTTTCCATCCATATCTCCGATGACGGAAGACCTGGCCAATCCTGAAGGGGACCATCTGGTTCGTGCCCGCATTTCTTCGAAAGACGGTGGGCTGCAGGTCATCTTGGACTCGCACGAGGCGCCAGTGCTCCCACGGGTCCCCGAGCCCCCGATTCACATGCCTGCCAAAGCCGGCGCGCAGCGGCCTGGTGCTGTTGGACATGGGCCGGAGGTACTTCTCTACCAGCCAGGCGTCTTCGGGCCATGCGCCGGCAAAGCCACGGAGGAAACTTGCCATCCTGTCATCCCACTCGAACGTGTCGGGCGGCGTCAGCATCAGGACGGCCCACTGGGCCGAGTACTGGGCTGCCTCGACGTTCATGGCGCTGTTGCCGCGCAGGAGCTGGCTCAGTTCGGGATGGGCCGCGTCCTGCAGTTCCAGTATCCTGGCAAAAGTCGACTTGATGTGCTGCGCCGTCTTGAGCACCATGGCCACGGTGGAGAGGGGGGCCAAGAAGGTCTCGGCGCTCGCACCGCCGCCGAGCTGGGCCAGCAGACTCTGCACGCCCGGCGTGGACATCTCTCCGTGGTCACTGTAGGCGTCGAGATACATTGTCTGAGGCGGCGCGTCGGGGTCTTGGAGCGGTTTGCCGTCCAGGGCAAAGCCGGGCCGGGCAAAGACGGCAGTATAGATGTGGTTGGGGAACGGGCAGCATTGGGCGTTCAAGCCCACCCTTGCGGCGAGACAGCAGTAGATGGCGTTGGATATCAGGGGGATAGACTCGTGCTCTGCATGCCGCAGGGCCTGGCCTATCAAGCAGTTGCGCAAGTTTTGGAAATTCCTGATGGGGTCAGTCAGTCCGGTGAGATTATTGGCGCGGACCCATGTCCACAGGGCCAAGGCCTTGTCCCGAGTCGAGAGGGCCGGGACGTCTGGATTGCCGGCCAGGAAACGACCGGCCATGTCGTCGAGCATACGAGAGATCTAAGGCCAGAAGCCAATCAGCATCACGGCAACCATGGGGAAAGGGCAGGCCAGAACCAGCAACGTACGTCATCCAGGTCACCTGGCTGGTCGTGTAACACAAACATGTCAAAGGCACCGAGTGCCCTTTCGAGTCTCCGTGAGGCCACCTGCGCCTCGAGCGGGTCGCGATCCAGGCCGAGTCTGTACCACTCTTCAATGGCGATGCTCCGGTGAATGCTGTCGAGGATGGCATTGCTGTAGTATCTAGGAGAGCAAACACGCTTAACCATCAAGGATCCCCCTCGTGTCTCGTTTCTCTTCTCTTCTCTTCTCTTTTTTTATTTTTTTTTTTTTGGTGAAAAGGGGAAATGAGTAGAACTAATTTACCTCCGGGCTAGGACATCTGGGGCCGTCTCGTGTACCTGGCACTGGACTAGGAGGTAATCCTTGGCATCGTAGCCCATGGCGCAGATGCGCTCCATCCGCTTCAGACGGCCGACCTTTGTCTTCAAGACACCCTCGAGCAGCTTAGAGGCGACATGGTTATTCCGCCAACGGGCCTGGAAGAGCTGCCTCCAGTCGGCGGCCGTCGGGGCCTGGCGCAGCTTGTCCTGGAGGCGGTGCTCTGGGTTCCAGTATTTATAGGAAGTGCAGCAATAGTAACGCCAGAGCAGCCTTTGGTTGGCCAAGGCACGCAGACGACGCGAGAGCAGCTGGAAGCACCGCAGGTTATCCTCGGGAACGACGTAGTAGAGCAGGTGCTGGATAATCTCGTCCGGGACTTGATCCAGCGACATGGCTGGCCATGTGGATGACTGGAGCAGATGTGCGGCAGCGGCGTCGAGACGTCGACGACGGCGGCAACAGGAGAATTCGGCGGCAGCAGCAGCAGCAGCAGCACCAACACCAACACCAACACCAACACCAGGCGCGCAAGCGGCCCGATGAGAGAGGAAATCAGATCCGTCTGGTCAAGTCGGGTTGGTCTGGGACCCGGCAAGGCTGCCCGGTCGCTCTTTCGTGTGTCCTGTGAGAATACGGTAACCTGAGATGAGATTGATCAGGCGCCAGAATCGATGGTGAGACTCGGCACAACGTACATGTATGTGCGTGGCGGCAGGGAGGGTGGATGGCACCCTGATGACGTCTCGGCTGGCTCGGCCCACGGGACACAATGCAATGGCGATGAAGCTACATGCGATCTCATCTATGGCGGCTGCTGCTGCGGCGGCGGCGGGTTTTTGATTTCCAAAGACCGACCGCATTTCATGCATCTATCCGTGTGGCGAGCCGATTGTCACTTTGCCTTCGGCTCCAGAAAATGCCCACTCACAATTGGCTGCTCCGCTACAATGCGCGGCCGCAGCCGGGGGCAGCGCTAGTCTCCATGGGGGAATTGAGTAAACAAAAAAAAAACGGGAAAGACCGAGAACGCGTAAAACAGCTGCAGGTTAGCAACTGTACCATCTTCCGCGTGCCTCGCGCATCGCTTGACGCCGCTTATCGCCCACGCCATGGCGACGAATGCAGGCCCGTTAGCAGTCCAAATATCGCCGTTCAAAACATTTACTTTGGTGTCTCTCATGGTTTTGTCCACATCTTGACATCAAACCCCAATAACCTCTGGATCGCCAACTCAGTCCCCCGACGCCTCACAGGCGATCCTGCAACTCGAGCTTCCCGAAACGCACGTCCACGTCCCGGCTCGATGCTCACACCGTCACAGACACGGAACTTTGCATTGATTTGTCACTATCTGCAGACACGCGCCGTACCTCAGGTTTCGCTGGGTTGCCCCTCCTCCCGCCATGGTCCAGCCAGGACTGGGCGGCGGCGCCCTCGACACGCCCCGAACCAACATCGGCGATGCCACGTACCTCAGCAGACGACCCGACTTCGCCGACGTGTCAATGGAGGCATCGTTCCAGTCTCCCGGGCAAGACGGCGACTTTCTACGGCAAATCCGCAATGGGCGCTCCAATGGCGTTAGCCTCCGAACGCCTCGACAGCGAGGGCCGCTGGCCGACCGCAGGAACCTTCCCCAGAGCATCGGCGGCGCCGAGTTTACGCCGCTCTTGAAGTCAGTCACAAGGAACAGCGCTCGGAAACCAGGCAAAGAGAATGGTGCTTCGTCCTCCGCCGCGCTCGCGTTGGAAAGGATAGACGAAGATGACATGTCGCCGCTGCCCAAGGTTGACACGTCAATATATCTCGGATCTCGAAACCAGTCATACCTTGACAATACGCTACCACACGTCGAGAGCAGTAGTGTTGCGTCGACTCCGTTAGCGATGCAGCCGCGAAGGGGACTGGACAAAGGCCCGTTGCAGGACGGCAATCAGCTGTCGTTGAGAGAACAGGAGAACGTCATCGATCGAATCGAAAAGGAGAATTTTGGCCTGAAGCTCAAGATCCACTTTCTCGAGGAGTCGCTTCGCAAGGCCGGACCGGGCTTCAGTGAGGCAGCTCTAAAGGAGAATACGGATCTCAAAGTAGACGTTGTGACCATGCAGCGGGAGCTTCACAAGTACAAAAAGACCGTCGCGTCCGCTGAACGAGACCTGGAGACTTACAAGCGGCAGATGGAGGAGCTACAAGAGAGGACAAAACGTAAGCGGGCCGACGCGGATCAGACTGCGCGAGTCGAACAGCTGCAGAAGATGTTGGAGGAGAAAGAGACGGACATAGTCGACCTCCGACGCCAGCTCGATCAGAGCCGCAATGACGACGATCAGGTTGAAAAGCTCCGCGACGACTTGGAGGACCTGCGCGCGAATCTGCGCGAGCAAGAGCGTCAACTCACTGAAAGAGACGATGAGCTGGATGAGCTGAAAGACAAGCTCGGCGCGGCTGAGGAGCGAGCAAGGGAAGCCCAAGAGAAGGCGGTGGAGCTCGAGAATGCGAAAGACGAGCATGAAGAATTGGAGGAAGCCAAAGACAGAATCGCTGACCTGGAGCACCATGTTCGGCAATTGGAAGAGCAATCAGACGAGTTAAGGGCTACGGCGGATGAGGCGGTGTCGCAAAGGGAACGTGCAGAGAGTGATCTGGAAGAGCTTCAAGAGGAAATGGCCAACAAGTCCTCAGTGACCAAGGGTCTGTCCCGTCAGATTGAAGAAAAAATGTCGCGGCTACAACAAGAACTCGATCAATCCGGGCAAGACTACGCGAGCCTCGAGAAGAGTCTAGCGCGTGCCAATGAAGAAAACGAACGGGTCAGGGCCGAAATGGAGGAGATGAGGGCTGAGCATGCGGAACTGCGGCACGCCGACCAGTCCAAAACCGCCAAGACACGAGAGCTTGAGGCAGAACTCCTTGAACTCGCAGACGAGAGGAACCATCTGCAGGCGCGTTGCGATGCACATGCCCGCGAATCAGAGGCACGGCAGAGGGAAATACAGGAGCTAGAGGCGCAGGTACTGGAGCTCCAGAACGCCGAGGAGGAGAAAGAAGACGCTCTGGAGGTGGAAAAGGATCTGCTTGGGCAGTACCAGCGAGAGATGGATCGGCTCAACGACGAGATAACAAATCTTCAAGCAGAAGTCAGAGAGCGAGACAATCTCTACGACAACGATAGTGAAAAATGGGAAAATGAGAAGCAGACACTGCTCTCCGAGCGCGAGAGAGCCAGGGAACAGGCGGCAGGGCTCCAGCGAACCATCGATCGTCTCCGGCAAGCCGAGGGGAGCTTATCCAGCAAGGGGTCCGAGCTGCAAAAGGCTATCGACAGCGAAAAGGAGCGGCACAAAAGCGAGGAGGCGGTCATGACGCGACAGATCAACGACCTCCAAGCCGCCCTTGAGACGCGGCAGGCGTTGCTGACGAGTTTGCGGAACGAGCTCTCTGCCATCCGAGATGAGCTACGGCAGACCCAGATTGACTATCAATCGCAGGTCAACAAAGCAGTTGCACTGGAAGACGAGGTCGAGGTCCTGCGGACAAAGGTGGCGGCGTCTGGAACACCCGGCCGCTCAAATGCAGCGGCAAGAGACATGCAAATGCTGCGCGATCAGGTGTCGAGGTCGAAGGCTGATCTCGAGGCAGCCCGAAGCTCCCTGGCGAAGGCCCAAGCCGAGCGTGACGAGCTCCAGGCCCAGCTCAGCCGCCGAGCAACGCAGGACAATGACACACTCCAGATTGATCGGGAACGGCTGGACCTGAGATCAGCCAAGATGAGGCTTGATCACGAAGTTCGCCGCCTCCAGGACGAGAACCAGTCCCTCAGCAGCCGACATGCCGCTGCCGAGAAGGCGTTGAAGGAAGAGCTGGAGGCGGCATCCGCGCAAGACAGCAAGCTGAGACAGCGGGTGGCAGACCTCGAGCGACAGCTACGGGAATCACCGGCACCCGCGCGACGCGTCACGAAGCCGGCCGAAACTGAACAGCTCGAGCAGAAGCTGGCAGATACGGAGCTTGCCCTGGCCGAGGCAAGACAAGAGAGCCGGGAGATGGAGCTGCGTGCCGGGCAGATGATTGAAGATTTGCAGAACCGGCTGGACGACCTGGAGGATCAAAAGATTGTCATGGACGACCTGCTACACCAGGCCCGGGAGGAGGCGGAGGATGCAAAGGCCCAAAGCGACAGAACCACCAGGCGGCTCGAGCGAAAGCTGGACGAGGCCGAGCGAGAGCGGCAGACGGCCATGGCGTCACGGAGCGAGACCAAGAAGCAGAGCAAGCACCTTAGGAGGAGCCAAGCCGAGGTGGAGAGTCTCGAGAACGACGTCCGGCAGCAGCAAGAGCACATTGACGAGCTCATTGAGGTGGTGACGGCCCTGCGGACGAAGCTGGACGATGCGCGCAGCGAGCGAGCCGCCTTCCGCCTGACGGCCGAGAAGCTCCAGCGGGACATTCGACTTGTGCAGACGCCGGCCAACTTGCCGGCATCAATGGCAACAGCGCAAGACGACGGCCGCGTCGACTTCCGGGCGCTGGCGAAGCGCCACCACCACCACGGCGGCGGCGAGCACGAGGCCGTGGAAACGCTGGTCCGCGCGGCCGAGGGCGCCGAGGAGAGGCGCAGGAGGGAGATGAAGGGCCTGGTGATGCAGATGGAATGGATGCAGGCCCGGTGGGAGCGAGAGGCGGCGCTGCGCTGCGACGCGGCCTTTGCGAAGCGCTTTCTGCAGCTGCAGCTCGAGGTTGCGCACGCATGGTACGTCCTCTCTTTTTTTTTTCCCCTTCTTCTTCTCGTAACATGTTTTGCATATCTGAGTACTGACACGTGGGGCTTTTGGTGTGTGCAGCAACAAGGCACAGCTTCGCCAGCTCGAAGACATTCGCGTCAACCTCCTCGGCAGCAAGAAGCCCCTTGCGGCCGCCGCTCTGCCATCCACCAACGCCAGCACCACCACCAGCAAAAACATGAGCAATCAGGGGAAGAAGGGGGAGGGGAAAAAGTCTATACGGCCGGTGCTCCTCGCGGCGCGCTTCATTGCGCGCACGCGCATCGCCGCGAGCAAATGGGCGACCCAGGAGCACGTCCGTCTGCGACTTGTCGCGGCGCGCGACGAACAGCGCCGTGTCAAGCGCTCGCGACACCTTCGGGTCGTGCGAGTGAGTCCGGGCTCCAGTCCTTGATGAAGCATTCCCTACCATGCGGTGGCATACTGCGTTCGTGCGTGCGTCCTCTTCATTGATTGTCTCGTCTCATTCCCTCGGGGCTCTCGGCTTTCTCTTTCTTCATTTTTTTTAACTTTGAGAGGGGGGTTGCTGGGTTGTTTGTGCATATGGCCTCTCCTCTTTGTGTTTTGTTTTCCCTCCCGAGCAAAACCATGCTGTCGTATTTTGTCTTTTGGGCTGGGCTGGGTTGGGTTGGGTTGGAGACAGCGACCATAGGCGTTCAGGATGGACGGACGGGGGGTAATCTTTTTTTTTTTCTTTTTTTTCTTTTGTTTTTCTCCTTTTTGAATGCATTTCTTTTCTGGACAGCGTGGACGGGGGATTTTGGGCCGCGACCCATTCCCTGAGATTTCTTCCCCTTTGCTTGATTTTCCGAGGCAGAGACAGAGCAGCCAAATTGACCGACGCAATGCGTGTGTTCTTTCCTCGTCATGCAATCTGTTCAATATCTGCAGCGAGGCTTGCGATGGTCCGCTGCGACGCAGAAAATGGATCGACTTGCCGCAGCACCACTGTTGTGTCCGTTACAGTATTCGAGGCCCCGTGATGGACGGACCGGCATACTGGTCCTGGTCCGTGTGGTGGTCTTTCAGTATGTGGCGTTAATTTGATCTGAGTGTGCTTGCATGTGAGCGAGCGGGTGAGCGAGTGAGTGAGTGAGTGAGTAATGCGTGTGTGAGTGAGTGACTAAGTGACTAAGTGGCTGAGTTTATGTGTGTGTGAGTGAGTGAGTCAGTCAGTGTTTATGAGTAAATATGTGTGTGTGTGTGGTGTGTGTGTGTGGTGTGTGTGTGTGTGTGTGTGTGGTCATCAAACATCACACGCCCAGAGATGTAGACATTCCCAGAAAATGGAGGGGGAACAAGGCCCGTGCCTCATAGGGTAGGTACTTGATACAAGATAGACACAAAAGCGTCCATGGATCACCATCTTATCGCGCCTCATACAGCGGCTCACTTCTTGGCATATTTAGTCTGGGTATTCGCACGCCGATCAACACCAAAACCGCAAGTTCACATACACGCTGCAGATATGCTGCCCCATCGTATCACACCGACGTTGGCCTCGTCTTTATTCAGCTTGAAACCCAGAAACAGTGATGTCCATTCCTTGCCTAGCAGCTTATTTCATTAGGCGCCGTACCCTGGGCGTCCCCGTTCGCTGAATCGAAAACTTTTTCAAACTCAAAATGCCGTACCAGATCCGTGAGAAGGGAAGAAAGGAAAACAGGGCGGGTGCGGGTAGGAAAAGTTGAGACCTGCCTTTTCTAGGCTGCGCTCGGGCAACGGCCATGATCAAATGCTCCGACCTTGTAAGTGAAAGCAGCTTCTCCTCCCAAAAAAAAAGCCCGAAAAAATACCAGCGGTCACCTCGAGTATCAGTCTCCACATCATGTTTGCACTCGAGACCCTGGCATTCCAGAGAGAGGCACCAAATCGTTCCCCTTCCCCTTTCTTCCGTATGCTTCGATTGGCCACATCCAACGGGCTGTTCGACCTGGCTCGGGGCGCTACCTCTAAGTCATCATTATTTACATCACGAAAAGGAGATTTGTATCTAAATCATCAAATTAGGAATGGCTTCCCTTATTGATCCGCAAAAGCATGGGCGTGGTAATTACTCAGCGGGTGGCTGCACGAAAGCTGCGGCTTCTGCGTGTATTTCGTCGCCAGTTCGTCTCTGATGCTGTTGAGCAGCTGTACGTAGCTCTGTTGCGGATTTTTCCTGAGTGCAGTCATGAAAGCCCAGGACATGGCCCCGGTGGCTTGGGAGGCGATGGTGGCATCCGCCCTGCACATCAAATCATTAGCCAGGACATCCCCTCACCTTTCAAGAGGGAGGCACCCACGAGGTCTGATCATCTTTGCTGCCCGACAGCATGACGACATCTGCAGGAGATGTCTTGGTGGCAAGGGTTCGCGCGTGGGCTTCCTCGCCATTGGCGGCCTTCTTGAAGAAACTCATGATGTTGCTGGCAACACCGCCGAGATCACCTTGACTGTAAGATGAGATGACACCGAGAAGACCCTGTCCAGCTTCTCTGGCAAGGTTCGGCTCTTTGAGCATGCCTTGAGTAGAATAGATGTAAGGCAGGTCCAGAGCAGTTCCGGAATGGCAAGAGTCGAAAATAGCTGTCAGGCGGACACCAGCCTGCAAGGGTCTGACCATGATCCTATGCATTTCGTCGTCGGTGATGTGGCCGGTTTGCCGGAAGTCGACGGGATAAATCACCTCATCATATCCATCCGCCTCGTCGCCATCCAAATCCTTGGTTTGGCCGCCATGTCCTGTTCAGGAGACGGCATTTATCAGCGCGAGCGTCTCCCATTTCGATTTGCAGCACGAATATTTACGGGGAGAGGGAGACAAAAGGCAGAAGAGGAGCAGGGGGTGGGGAAAGCAATCAGACCTGAGTAATGGAAAAAGAGAGAATCGTTCGGTCTGGCATCCTTGACAAGCCAGTGCATGGCACGGAGAATGTTCTGCTTTGTCGGCTGGCTCATTGGGTTCTGCTGATCATCGGTCAGGATCACCATGTCTTCCCGGCGATAGCCAAAATGCTCCGCCAGGTAGGCCGTCATGTTCCGAACATCGTTGATACATCCGCGCAACTGGCCGCGCTGCCCGAAGTAGTTGATGCCAATCAAGAGGGCCTTTCTGCGTCCTGTGCAATTTGAGTACTGGAAAGAATAGCCCTGCGGAGCCCCAGACCCAAATTGCTGCCGGCCCGAGGGGGGAGGGGGCGGCGGTCCATTGCGGCTTGGTTGGGGACTGTAGCCGCTCTGTTGGGGTGAAAGACCTGCGGACGTCATGGTCAGTCTGCTTCTTCTTCTTCTTCTTCTTCTTCTTCTTCTTCTTCTAGCCGTCCAGGTGAGGCAAGCCTACCGGTACCGGGGCTTTGTCCTGGTCTCGATGTATATGTTGGCTGCGACGGTGGCTGGCTGTAGTGGTTGGAGTACTGCTGGGGCAGCGGTTGTCCGTGCGGCTACGCGTTGTACGACTCCCCGTCAGCAGTCATGCGCAGCAGATTCGTCGAGGCCGCAGCGATGCTGCTGGCCACACGTGTTGTTGTTCGTTGAGCATCTCATACCTGGTAAGCGTATTGCTGCTGCTGCTGCGGCGGCGGCGGCTGCGACACTACTGACGGTTGCTGATAGCCATAGCCAGGTTGAGGGGATGTTTGTCCATGTGGCGGATAGCCGGCATAGACTTGTTGCTGCGGAGGTCTGGCACATGTCATTGAGTCAATGTCAGCACGACGATTGGCAGCCCGCTCAAAAAGGGGGGGGTTAAGACTACCTATAATAACTGCCCTGATACTGCGGTTGCTGGCCGCCGTAACCTCCGCCGCCATAGCCCGGGAACGCGGACATGCTGGGGGGGCCAAGCCGAGGCGACGCGATGCGTCTCTGTGTTGCGCGCGAGATGTCTCTGGCAGGGCGTGGTTCGCCGGTGAGAAGGGACGAGGCTGAAGGGTGGCGGGTGCTGCAGATATCAGATGCCAGAAATGTTTGTATGTAGTAGCTATGGAAATCTTCACCGCCAAGTGGCCGGGTTACTATTTTTGTAGGAAACCAGACGAAGAGTGCGCTAATGAGACAGACGTGGCTTTGCCAACAGACGATGGAGATGATGTAATGCGGATGGATAGACTGAAAAGCCGATGAGAGAAGATGGTCGCCGTCTCCGGGGGTAAGGGTTGCGACGCGCGCATGTGCGAAGGGCGGTCAAGCAGTCGTACAATGGAGGAGGGGGGGTCCGAAGGTAGCGAGAGGAGGATGAACGCCTGGGCGGGAGGAGGAATGGCCAAGGATGAGGGGGGGTTTTTTGCGTTGCCCGCGTCAATCAAGACGAGGACGTGAAGAAGTGACTGGGGAGAGAAGAGCAGGGATTTTTCGTTTTTTTGGGGTTTATTTTTTTTCACCCCTTCCCGCCTTGGTCAAGAGGGTGAGCGGGTGGATGGCAGGATGAAGGCGGTGGTGGTCGTGGTGGTCTAATAAGATGAGCGATTCATCCAGACTTACGTATACAATGTAGGTGGGAAGGCAGGTGCGCGCGTCTATGTGGATAGGCAGGCGCGTGTCTGGCCTCGCAGGCGGTGCAACGGTCCAATCTACGGTGTGGCTTAATGACGTGCAGTGCAGTGCAGTCTCATTCAAACTCCAACGGCTGCCGACGGCTGCTGGGCGCGCATGCGAATGAGGACAGGGGACAATGGGGAGGATGGGGGAAGCTTTGGTGGGAAAAATGACGAAGGCCAAGGGCCGCTCAAAGCATCGGGCAGGACGAGGTGGAGGGGCATCGCCAGCATCGCTTTCGCCATGGGTGGTGAAGTGGTGCTATACTTACTATCCATATCGACGTACGGAGTACCGGGCACGAGAACGCCCCGGAGAGAAACGTTGCGCTGTCGGCAATTGGCCATGTCACGTAGAGCGCTGCAGGGCATGAGGAGAGGTAAGGAGTAGGAAGAGGGGAGACAGACGATTGATTGAATGCAGTTGTCGGACCTTGAGCGACGCAAAAGAGTGAAAGGGACCAAAAGAATGTCTCGGAGCTGGGGGCGATTGGGGGGGCCCGGCAGCGTGGAGAGAGACAAGGTTTAGCGCTGACTGCCCACAAGTACAGACGGACGGTCGAACGTTCAGTCGGCGCTTCCTTCGCGGGCAATTGATCAGGATCCGTCCCGTAGGGCTCCGACAGCGTACCAGTCGCCAAATACCGGTCGATAAAGTAGCCTCAACTACTTCTTACGTCCTGCGAAAAAAAGAAACGATGGCTCGCTCCCGCTCTCCCGCTTCCGTGGCGTTTCAGCCTTGTTGTCATGGTTGCCCTTTCAGGTCAGCGATCAAAGGTGCTTGACCGGCCATGCCGAATCTGTGGCGGTGCCATCCCCCCCCCCCCTTTTTTTGCTCGAAGCCATCACGGGCCACGACGGCCGCCTCACAACTCTTCTTTTCTGTTTCTGCACGTTGCAAAAATTTTCCCGCCCTCATCTTCCATCTACCCCACCTCCTACTCTTGTGCTGTCATGGCAAGTTATGCGGCTGAGATACGTTAGATGGCCATGTGGCAGCAACTGCGCCACCAGGGGGGGTTCTCCATGTAGATCGTACTGCAGATTACGTGCATGCTCGGAGGCTGGGGGATGATGCCATATCAGATCATTGAGGTACGCAGTGGCACCTAAAATAGAAGGTCCTCCATCTTCGCCTCGATGCTCGGCCCAGACGACTGAGGCCGTGCGATCCCTTTCGCGAGTAAATGAAACGAAGCAGAGCGCAGCTTGCCTCGTGTAATCTACAACTAGGTACTAGGGAGGTAGGTACCACAGGTATAGGCAATGTGTGCTCATCGCCGCCATCTCATTCAAGAATGACAAGAAATTCTCGTGCGATCCATCGCGGGAAAAGAGGACTTGGCGGCCCGCAGACGGTGCCAACACTTTGATGCGGCTCCACCCTGCATCTGCATGTAGTCACGGCCTTGCCGACAGCTGGAGGTGCCAAGGGCCGCCGCATGGAGCGATATTGAGTTCCCTTCTTCGCCCTGGATTCTCGGTCGCTTGATGCGGACGCACGACCGATAGATTCGGTCGAGAACCTGCGCCTCGACCTTACATCATCAAATCATCACACCGGCACAACATCACATAAGCACGACGACGGCCTCTAGCACTGCGATTGGTCGTCAGCCCTATCGTGCAACGTGTCGGTCACAGTCCTCGGCAGTCTGAGTCTATGGCGAGAGCCCGACCTGCTTTGACTCGTTGATTGGCCAATCATGTACGGAGTTGCAGCTCGGCAGATGCTCGCGTCGCTCAAGACGAACGAGCATGGTCTCATCAAGAGTTCGGTGCCGGCCATGAGACTAAGACGTCAGACCGGCAAGAACCACCGCCGGGAAAATCTTTACTCGTTAAGCTTCACAACCTCGGGCTTGAGTCTCGACTGCCTTCGCTGCTCTTGTACCCTTCGGTCCGTAGCATGTCCACAATTGTCCGGCACGAGACCCGTCGGGCGTGACAGCGCGATTATCTGTCCGAGCAGTCATGTCGACCCAACGTCCCGGTAGCACGCCTCATAACCCGGTGGTCTCGAGCTTACCAGGAAGCCTGCTGCATGAACATGGACCTTTTCTGTAGCAGGTGAATGTGTTCCCGTCGTTGAATGATCACGTCTGACATGACACCAAACAGCATGTGTCCACCGCCGGCCGTCTGCTCTCATTGTAGTTCCCTAGTCGCTCAAGCCGCCCGTAGCTTCACTGCATCACTGCTGGGACTGCTTGCAAAGTGTTCGGTGGTGTGTCGCACCGCGGTTTGCCAAAACGTTGTCATGCTTCAATCTCCAGCGGAAGTAAATCCCTCGCCCAGGCTATCGCAGAGTCAAGCATTCGCAGCAGGCTGTTGAATTTGGAGGAAAAAAAAGATGAGGAGTAATATGCGGATCGCGCGGACCGACAGCCGGGCGAGTCTGTGCAGTTGCGTGTGGATCGAGGAGCATTCGGCAGGGGCCTTTTCCTGCAGACACTCCTCACGTGAATCGCAAGGGCACCATGACTTCAAGGTCGTACGTGCGTCAGGCAAGCGGCCTGCCTGATTTCCGCTTGCGTCGGTCCTTCACCGTCCGGAGGGGCAAGAGATGAAGGAGAGATAGTTCACACATTAAATACTTAGCTATCGCTAGCTCCAGGCTGCGCTAAAGCGACATTATTTGCACCAGCCTCACACCTCGAACCACGCCACCTTGCAAAGGCGGCAGGCACCGCCCGTCAAAGTTGCCCACCAGCTGTCAGCGCCGACCAGTTCGGTCTGTGTCAGTCCGCACTCGACGCAACCCTTTCCACTCGACGACGACTGACGAGGAAAGTGCGAGTCGACAATGGAACGGGAAACATCTTTCGGGCCGATGCAGTCTACGCCAGAGCATTTGCAACAGCTCCGGCAGCTGCGGCATAGCCCGTACGAGCTGGACAGGTCGGGCTACATCTTAGCCGATCTCTCTCCCTCGGAGCTTCAGAGGAAGAGGCGATGCGGGAAATGCTACAAGCGTAAATGACCATGTTTGATCTACTCATTGATGTTTTCTGACGCGAAGCTCATGCCAGTATTCAACAACAACAACAGGAGACGCGGAGCGTGGAAGCCTCCTCTCAGAACTACACCTGGCGCGGCCTCTGATGATAAACCTCAACAGGGTGAGGTACAAAGTCATCCGCCCCCGCCCGATTATCCTGAGATCGGGCTGGAGAAGAGGCTCGGTCAACTTCAAATCGATGTATCCGGAAACAAATCAGACGACAGGGCCAAGGATCCAAGGAAGGACTGGATCTGCAAATTCCATCCGGGACAAGTCAGAAACAGGGCAAGTAGCTTTTCCGCTGCGATCGTCTCCTTCCTCCCCCTTCGCACAGCTCAAGGGACATCTAACACTCGGTTTGTAGATATGGTCATGTTGCAATGGGATCCCATGGTCCACTCCATGTCACGGACTGGAGCAGCACACTGTGCGACGATACAAACCAGGCGAATTGGAAGAAGACTGGCGCTATCATCGCACCCGAACGATTTCTCTTCATATCCCCGCTGCCGCCGTAGTGATTGATTGTGAGATGGGCACATCCAGTAAGGGCGAGTCTGAGCTCATCCGCCTGTCGATGGTGGACTTCTTTACCGGTGCCACCCTCATTGACAGCCTCGTCTACCCCAGCACGCCCATGATGAACTACAACACGCGCTATTCTGGGGTTTCAAATCAGGACATGGAGGCAGCACGCCGGAGCAGGAGGTGCATTTTCGGCCGGGACGCCGCGAGAAGTGCCGTTTACAATTTCGTTGATCTGGAGACTATCATCATCGGCCACGCGTGTAACGGGGATCTCACGTCACTGCGCATGATTCATGATAATATCGTCGATACACTCTTGATTGAGAAGCGTCGGTGTGGAATTCAGCAGCCAGCCCTCACTGCGGCAGATGCTACAGGAGCGGCGGCCGCGGCCAGCGACTCCCAAATATCGCGCCGCGGGCCCGAGAACGAGGAGAAGAAGGGTCCGTCGGAGGCTGAATCACGGGAGAAGGCTACGTCACCGAACGAGGCACAGCCGAAGAAGGGGTTTTCACTCAAAGCACTCACGCTGGAGAAGTTTGACAGAGTGATTCAGGTCAAAGGGCGTGGACACGACAGCTTGGAAGACGCTCTCGCGACGCGCGACCTCCTCTGGTGGTACATGACCAACCCGCCACCAAGCGCGGCTGATGGTACAAAGAAGACCTCACTCGGGTGCGACATTGATCCAGTGTGCGCCTGGGTGTCTACCTAGTGTACTGCTCCAGGTGCATCGCCTGAATATCTTTTCCCGACAATTTCAATCTTTCCAGCGGTCCTACCTTTTCCTGCTGCATTCTGCATTCTCCGTTTCCCATTTGCCATTTCCCATTTCCCTCACGTTCCGCTGCACGGTTTTTTCTGGATGCTGTTTTGATTTGCGCCATGTACAGATCTGGATGCCATGTTTCGAATTGCAGCAGAGTTGCTGGAGAACCGTTGACGATGTCACGAGCCACGTCGCATGTACACGGTTTTTCTTTGTTTCTTCTTTCATGTGGATCAGTCGGCCAGCATTTCTCATGTACTGGTATCACCTTGGAGAGCAAGACTTCATGTTTCATTAGCTGGTGGTGTATCAGCGCTGTCACTCCAGACATATTGCTCGCAGTAGCTGTTACTTTCACAGTGCTGAGGAGCCGGCCTGCCTACCTAAGTACCTACTAGGTAGGTAGGTACCCAGGTAGGTAGGTAGGTCATGTTTGTATGGCAAGCTAGTCTCCCCCCTGTACGTCTACGATTCCAAACACGCTCGATCCGACTTCTGCAACGCTTCTGTGCCAGTTTGTCCCTCTCCCGTGATGCACGGCGAAGCTAGCTGCCCTGCCGCTATACCCCCCAAAGAAATAAAGGTGCCGCTGGGTAGTGTGTACGTATGTCCAGTCTCTTGCCCTTATTCTAGATTGCGCATCAAAGTATGAAACATGTGCCCAAAGGGGCAATGGCTGCTTCGCCTCGGAGGGGGGGGGGAGGTCGCACACGAAGGGCTGGCAGTCTGTCCCGGTCGAGTATTGGCAGATGCACGATTAACACGGACGGAGGAGGCAGTCTGGTTCTGTAGCAGACACATGGTTGTTATTTCCCAATTTCTGTAGTGCAGAGGCAATGAAGCTGTGAGTGCGTTTGTCCCTTTTACTCCATCGTCATTTCACCATGATTCTTACTGTAGCCTTCTTGTTCTCTCGTCTTGTTTGCCGACAAGTCAGTCAGTCGCACGAGTGGGACCCCCCTCCCCACGCCGCCGCCTCGGGTTTCACAGGCACCGCAGTCGCGTTTGACGGAAGGCCACTTTCCCGATGGGATTGCTCATGCACGTGCGCCGATCGTCAAATCGTCCTCTCGCCTTGCTTCGCCTCGCCTCGCCTCGCGGCCCTACAGAGCCAAGCCAGGCCAAGACAAGACAGCATGGAAACCGTGTCAATCAACCACTTTCGAACAACACGAGGAAGAGACAGACACGCAGCCATGAGGGCTAGTGACGCAAATGATTGACAACTTGTGTTTCTCTTTTCCTTTCTTCTCTTCTTTCCTTTGCTTCTTTTCCTAGTCTGTTTGATACTTTCCCCCCTCCTCCAGTTACCAATTAATCATAAGCCCATACCCATACCCCCAGCAGAATTGTCGAGCGCTGTCCTCGTCGTGTCGTCATGTCGCCTGTCCTGTCGGCAGCAGCCTATATACAACCAACCATAAAGAATAATGTCGTGCTTCGTTGCCCCTTCGCTAAACCAAGAAAGAAACAAGATCGTGAAAAGGAAAGAAAAGCTGAGATGAATAGAGGAAAGCGAGAAAAAAAGAGACAGGAAAAGTGAATGCCCAATAAACGCCCTGTGCTATGCCTTCCGCTTTCTTATACTCCATGTCGCAGTGGGTGCTCACATCGCCTGTCCAAAAACCACACCTGATTTGCCCACCGGCCGACCCCGGTTCGCCATGCTCGCCTTGGGCGGCGACGCGCCCGCTGGATTGTCCCAGCTCAGGAACGGATTGGCAGCAGCAGTGTTAGGATCCGGCCTATTGCTGGCCTCGATTGAACCCCAGTCGCTCACAGTCACTCCACTCGTATAACGAGAGCTGGAATTACTGAGGGGCCGTGCACCATATGCTGCGCTCGCCATCGGTTGCCCCGGTAGCCCGGGCATCGATCCGCTGGAAATGAGGCGACTTTCAATCTCAAGATCGAATGGGTCCGAGCGGAACTTCTTCCTCTTGTCAGCAAAAGAATCGACGCTCCGCATCGAGTCCCGATGCACCGAGTGCGGCCTCGACATGCCCGCGTTAGGCGCCGCATCCTGGGACGCGCGAACGCCGGCGCTGGAGGAGCGACCTCGGGCAGGGAATGTCGAGGGCATGTCTTCATTCATCTGGAAGGCCTGGTTCTGCATCGGGTCATCGAAAACCATGGCCGCAAGAGGTAATGACGGCATTGGTGCCGGAAGCCTGATGGCGTTGCTGTCCGAGAATGGATCCGTAGTGTTCGCAATCTCATCGTTCCGAGCTGGCCCATGACTCCAATTGCCATACGCCATCTGGTTCGGTGGTTGCCTGCTTGGTCCATCTCTCGATGTACTCGAGCCATAGACCGGCACGGCTGCCCGTTCCTCCATGTCTGGCGTGGCGCCTCGATTGTTCGAGAAGCCCGGCCTCGCATCTACGTTGTCCACCGTGTCGCGTCTTCCCCTCGCCGGAAGCCACTGTCCAAAGCGACCGCCCAGCAATGTCGTCGCGTTTGGGTTTCCGGGCATCGATCCATACTCGTTGTTGCGTGTCGGTGACGCAAGAGAGCTATCCCTCCTCTTCGATCTCCTTTTCATGAACCAGATCATGAACGCTATCATGACCAACCCCGCCAGACTGCCTATGGTGATGCCGACGATCGCGCCCGTTGATGGTGGTGACTTGCCATCCGAACTAGCCTCTGGGGCGGTAATGGCCGGCTTGCTAGGGCCTGCTGAGCCGGGAATATCGCCAATCGGCTTACTGTCTGATGGACTATCTCCTAGGAACGGGCCGTTGGCAGCCCCCTTCGGCAATTGGCCGGTAGGGGTCGGTTGCTTCCCGGCATCTTGACTGGATGCCGCAGGAGTAGCTGAGGTGGCCAATGTTGTTTGTACGACAGGTTCAGCAACGCCAGGACTCGAAGCTTTTGGGTCTGAGGCCTTTGGATCGGCCGGGCTTGGCTTGGGCGCCGCCGATGATGGGGACTCCCGAGCGTTAGGAGGATTTGGCGAGGGACTTTGAGACGGACTTGGAGAAGGATTCTGAGATGGGTTTTGAGAGGGGCTCTGGGCAGTAGGTGAGGCATCCGATTGCTTAGATGACGATGATGATGATGAGCTACTCGAGGGAGGTGGCCCAACGTCCTCGACTGAAACCCGGGGTCCCTGAGTCTCCTGCACCGAGTCAGCGGTGGCTTTGATGGTCGACGTGTGAGCAGCGTTCTGTTGGCCTTTGGAGGGATTGATAAGTGGCGGGTTGGGATCTTTGGGAGCCTCAGTCTGCTTCACTTTGGGTGGTGGTTGACTCTCGGTTTTTTGCGGCGGCTGGGGCTCGTTCTTTGGCGGCGGTGAAGATTCATTCTTGGGCGGTGGTGAAGGCTCATTCTTGGGTGGCGATGAAGGCTCGTTCTTGGGCGGCGGCGAGGGCTCGTTCTTGGGTGGCGGTGAAGGATCATTCTTAGGTGGTGGCGAAGGTTCGCTCCTAGATGGTGATGAGGGCTCGTTCTTGGCAGGTGGTGACGGCAAAGGCTGGAACTTTGGTGGCAATTGACTTCCATCTTTTGGTGGCAATTGACTGCCATCTTTGGTCGGCGGTTGACCCTCCAATTTTGGTGGCTTCTGCGGTGAACTTTGGGTGTTTGCTGCCGGTGGTGGTGGTTGTGGCGGTGGCTGCTGAGGGTTGGCGACGGAAGTCTGATTATTATTCGAATGTGACGGCTGAATGCTTGAGAGGACAGATGTTGCAGTGGCGACGGTAGGTAAAGGAGTCACGGTGGTGGTGGCGACGACGACAGTCTTCTCCGCGGGCGGCGGAGGGGGAGCGGCCAGTGCTATCGTGGGGTTGGCTGAGGCTGATGGTTTTGGTTGAGAGGACGACGAAGTCGACGTGGCGACGGCTTTGAAAGAATGATCCGAGTTGACGGCGCTTGATCGTGGCGTGACCTCTTCCGCCTTGACTTTGCTCGAGGGGGAGACTGCGGGCGTAGACGACGCGGCCATGGCATGAGGAACGGTGGCTCTGTTGAATTTGGTGCTCTTCTCCTCCAACTTGGCAAGAGGCAGCGAGGGCTGGCACGGCACCGAGATGTTGTAGCTGGCGCCGGCGACTGGTCTCCTCGGGATGGCTGTACATTGCTTCCCATCGACGGTTGTGATGTAGGCGCCCTCCGGTAATTGCGACATGACGAAAGAATCGGTCGGACCCGGGGCCCCCCTCCCGAAGGAGATGACTTTTTCTTCAAATCCTCTTCCGTCGTTCAGATGTCGACGTGTTGCGGGATGCTCGTGCTGGTGCGCAGGATACGGGCTGCATGAATATCACTGTTGACCAACTCAATGGTCCTCTTTCTCCTCCTCGCTTCGTTCTGATGGCGATTCTCGAAATGCTGGATAATGTCGTCGTGGGTGGAGTTGAAGATGGTGTTGTTGGTGGTGGTGGTGGAAAACACGACGACGCAGGATCGTGAGAAGAGGCGTATACTTTAGTTAAGAGACAGGGAAGGAGAAACGAAAAGTCGAAGTGTGTTTTGTGATCCTCCGCTGGACGGGCAGGGTGGAGTCGAAACTGGAATGAGCAGCAGAAGTCTGTATCAGAGTAGAGTAGCTGCAAGACGATGCCGCAGGATGTTTGGGCTCAAGGGAACGGACGTGAACGGTCAACAAAGAGGCCAATCATAAAACTGACACAGTCGAGCCCGCCGTCGCCACGAGGTGAACATGGGGGCCCTTCACGACACTGGCCATACATGGCCAAGCCATCGGCGGCATGTAGAGTCCTGTCTGAGTAGAAGAAATATGGGTAGGGGATGGAACAGGGGTTGCGGCAACCCATGGTGTGCGACGCATCTGATGCACAAGCATCGTCAGAGCCACACATCCGAGAGGACCCTGCGCGTCACCACCACATGCGTGCGACGATGCGAGTCTGCGTTTCCTGGACGGAAGCTTTTCGTTCCACACGATTTTGATTTTTTTTTGGCTTCTTCTTTTCCTGGGTGGTGAAACAATTCTCGTCGTCGTCGTCGATTTTCCTCATTCTTTTTTTACACCGCGCCGACGCCCGCCCAAACAATAAATGCAAAGTGGGCTGGCGACAATTCTCGCATGGTGTTTGACGGAGTGCGTGTGTCTACTAGCTCAAGCCACGAGATGATCGAGTACCAGACGCATATATTTGCGGCAGCCCGCTCGGCCGCAGCCCGCATGGATTTTCCCACCACCACCCCCATCGTCACCTGGAGGGATGAGCGTAAGCTACTGCGCATGGAAAGGATTCGCGGACGGAATAAGTAAAATAAGCATCGCATGTGATGTTTGGCGGGGGAGATTGGCCAGCATGCTCCCCGCAAGAATGGCAGCAAGAAGGCCTCGAGCAATGCACGCCCTCCCACGTAGTCGGTCGGTCGGTCGGTGACTGCTCGGCCATTGGCAACTCAGAGCAGGCAGGCGAGCGAAACTCTGGCCCCGTGTCCGGTGACTGGTGACTTGAGCGAGGAGAGAGGGAAGCGACCGCACCTGTGTTGGGACTGTCTTCGCGGTGTGTCGCGTCCAGTGCGCCGGACGGAAGGTGCGACTTGACTCGGGTCGGGGCTTCTCTCCTGGGCTTCTCGAATGCCGCCCATCGTTTCGAGATCTCGATTGAGCAGAATCATCAAACCGCCCTGCCGCATCCGCATTCTCGCAAATGCATCACACGACGGTCTGGAAATGGCATGGCGAGCCGACCGTTGCTCAGCTTGTCTTTTCGGCCCCCGTTCCGCTGTCTGGCCCTTTTGCTTTGGTGAGAGGCCTTTTCTGCTGCTTTCCGGCCAGCCACATACGGAGCGAGGATAGCCGGTGGCGTTTCGAAACATTCAACTGGTGGCGGATTTGAAACAACCGGGTGAGGGGCAGCTCCACGACTCTGGTTTTGAATGTGGACGGGAACAATGGAACGCTCATGGCCTGCGTGTCATTTCCGGTCCTTGGCATACGAAAGGGCACAGAGAGACATGGCGAATTTGGGGTTCGTGCGGCTCTGCAGCATGATCGCCATGGACGCAATGCGGTGCCCGAGCTACGGAAAATCGATAAATACATAAGTGCCGTTCCGCTTATATGATTTTTTGATTTTTTTTTTGCTTCCTCCAGACACTATAGTTCTTATCGTCGATTGTGCCGATAGGGCTTTTTGTCCAAATCATCGCGACACCATCGTGTTCGACTCCAAAGCGCCATGATCGTCGTCGGAAGTCGCCAGCTGTGCGTGCCGCTGTGCCGTGCTCCTGGGCCGGCTGGCAACCTTGTCCATCGGCATCGGAAATCGGTACTCGCAGAAAGGTTGCAGCGCTGCGAAACTCATCGCCTCCTTAATAAATGGCGATTGTGACGACGGCACTTGATGAAAGGAGTTGAGGATACCTTGGTCGTGGTGCTGTCCCAGGGTGTGGCCTCCAATGTTCGCATTGCAATGTGACGGCGGATCTGCTCCGTGATGGTATCTACAACGCGAGCCCGGTAGTGGTGGCAGCTTGAGTCGCGCCACGGGGGACGGACCACACGCACATAATATAAATGTGTATGCAGAGGACAGTGTGAAGGTGAATGAACACACACATGAGGGCATAAAGTAGGACTCATCCATGCGCCTCTGAGGCAGCCCGAATTGCCGCTCCTATTTCGCATGGCTTCCTCCAACTCAGTATCGTGCTCGTTATTGTGAGTGGAAGGCGATAGCGCCGAACCCAGCAATTACGTCCGCATATATACTCCCTTTTAGAAGCAAAGAGGGGAGGGAAAACGATGAAGAAGGATTGCCGGATTGTGCAGGATGTTCCTGGGCTGACGAGAGCCGGAGCCGGATCAAATTGTCCATTTGCTGGCGGCTGCGTCTCCCCTTCCCCCTTCCCCCTCCATCTACGGGCATGAGACCCACCCGACCAAAGTACCTGCCCAAGCCTCAGCCACTGATTGACGGCTTCCAAGACATTGTCGACGACGGGATCACCGCGGTCCATTTTTTTTCGGTCTCGCATCACGAAAGCAAGATCTTGGCTGACTGACTACTGCAAACAGTCCTTCACATTCATTCATCGCTTCAAAAAGAGGCTCGCATTCTTTGACCTTGAGCCTCGATCATCGCTTCTGGTTCCCCCTCCCCCCCTTTTTGTTCTCTCCCCCCCTTCCCCCCAAATCCTTGTCAGGAGGCGGGGATTGGATTCGTGCGTGATCCACGGTGGGCATCGTCACTCTCTCCATCGTCAAAAATAATATGCCTGGCTCCATGGGCATTTACTTGCGTATCCGCCTCGCTTAACGACTCGTCATCGAGCCCCTCCGGCACGGCAATGATCTCCCGCGCTGAACCGTAATTGTTGGAGCTTTATTTTGACTTCTCGGACCGCATTCGCCGGTTCTGGCGTCTGCTTTTGATTGCTGCTGCCGCCGCCGCCGCCGCCGCCGCCGCCGCCTCCTCCAAACGTGCCGCTTCTTCCGAGTCATTCAGACCCCGATCCGGACTCAGTACAGCGCCGAGTCCTATTGTACCTCCTTTTTCCACCTAGCGCCAGTCTACGAGAACTGTACATTCATTCGGCATTGCCAACACTCTTTGTCTCCGCTCGATCCCGGATCCAGAAGGCGACTCCGCAACGCTCCCGCTTGACGTTGGCTCTCGTTTGCAGCCCATTTGAAACTTACATAATAGGAAAGTGCGTGGCAGAGGAGACCGGTTACTTGACAGATGATAGAGGAGTTCTTCCTGGTGAGGGCCGTCGTCTCCGGTTGCTCATACCGCCATGTTCGGAGCCTTTCCCGTCAACCGTAAGTCGATATATCACTCTCCAGGCTCCCTTTTCCTCCCTACCGCGAGGCCCACCACGTGGTCATTGCCCGATTCAGTATCTGCCTAGCTAGCGGCTATGTGTCTCTTGCTCCTGCTTCCCCAATCAGTCGTTGTTCCGTAGTCAGGACTCGTCTATTGCTAGTTATGTGGCGGGACCGTTCCCAGTTACGGCCCGTGAGGCGGGCGACCATTGTTGGCGCCATTCGGGAACAGCCCTTGTCTGCTTGTTCAATATCGTGTCTGACCCGGGTTCTAGCAAATTTGCCAGCGGTTGACCCCCAGGATATCCCGCCTCCCACACCTGTTTTGTTACCCAGATATCAGCCGTATGCATCGGACAACGTGTTAACAGATCACTCCTTGTTGTTGCCAAGCTTGCTGGAATCGACTGGGCGTGAATCCGTGATGCTTGGCCCTGACGGCTTGCTGGCGATTGGTCTTGATCTGAAACTCGATGCCGAACTGCGCGATCTCGTGCCAGCGGCATCGAGCATTCCTAATTTTCATAAGTGGGAATGCTTGACAGCGGAACAGGCACAGAGCCAGGCGGGAAGTGACCGTACCACAATCAGAACCGGAGGGAAGTCACCCGGCAGTGAGATCTACTTGGAACGCAAGCGAGAGCTTGCGAACACAAATGAAGATGCTTTTCGGACTGTGAGGCGGATTGCGGCTCCAAGAGGCAAACAACAAGCAAGGCTAGGTAATGCCTATGAGTTCTTTCGATGCTTAGAGTTATTCACGTCTTTCTGGGATGATCCATCGCAACCTGCAGAGCTGCCTCCTTCGCCCGAGTTGTCGACCTCTGGTGAACAGCACCCTGTCGATACAGAATCATCTTGTGGTATGCGAAACTTCTCGGGCGAGAGCATGCCTCCCGAATACAGACAAGATCTCTCGACTGCTTTCATCAAGCTGGTTGCGTATGACTTTGGATGTAACGTGTCGCCAGCTAGAGCAGAACCGCGCTTGCACCTTACATCGCCACCAGGTCAGCATCAACGAAAGTCTTATACATCGTCCAAATGTCAGTTTGTATTCCAAAGTCCCATGAGCCGAGAAGCAGCGCGAGCCGGCCACATCTACGGCCCCGTGGCGGCCGTCAGTGCCCGGCCCACAGTGAATTTCACCCTACCAGATCCTGCAACAGCACAATCTCTGGATCTAGCCCGCGAGATAGTCACGGCTCTTGTCACAGCCCAACACCGGAATCGTGAGGGGAAGGAAGAAGTACGCTTCGGCCAAGACAAGTGGTGGGCGACTCGACAGAGATGGGGCGGCGGTTCTGGAGGTCCCATTGGTCGCGAAGTCGACACTCGAGACGCTTCTGTCGGTCATGAAGCGCCGCCGGGCACGCAGGAAGACAAGGACGGACCAGTCATGAAGCGAGCCCGTAAGACGTTGCCCATATACGACAAGTACCGGATGGTGCGGCCTCCGTCATCAACATGGGACCGGAAAGCCAAATACGAGGCCATTGGCAAGGTGAAGGGAGCAGCCCACGACGACATTTTCGTCGTCAGCTCTCTGTTTCATCACGTTTCTATCCTGCGAGTCCGGGTGCCCCTGCGCTTGCTTGACGTTTTGGCCGGATCGCCAGAGCCAGATGTTGCAAAGCGAAGCTGGGGGAAAGTCGACGCGTGGCGAAGCCCCTGGTATGACCTCTTTGACATTGATCAGAGAATCGCGGCCATGCGCTGCATGTGGGCCGTCATGGCATACCAGATGCGAGACACGGCAGCTGAGGAGGAAACCGGGCCCATCCAAGCATAGCATATAGAGTATATATCATAAGCACAGCGTGCCTGCGGGAAAACCAGCGTGCGATGTATTGCAATAATCGAGCGGCGGTGTTTCTACGATGGAAACGGTTCATATACAGGGTCGCGATCTGAAGATGCCTCTCGAAGAAGAACAAGTCCCGACTTTTTTGATGGTTTGCGCCAATGAAGCCGTGATTGTCGACTTGACTGCTTTGAGATTTGCACACTCTTGGCTTTGAGGTGAGCCAGAATCGTCAGTGTTTTCATAGGAGCACGTGTTGCCCCTACCAGCTCTATTCTGCATGGGTTTGGCTGTTTCTCTCCGGTGCCACGGACCTTTTTTTTTCCCAAATTCGAGTGGTGCCTCCTTCTCTCGGAGCTAGTTAGTGAGTGGAAGGTGGGCTTTGTCCTGCTCCGCGTAGGAGGCGCCGATATGCTTCATCTGCTGCGAGCAGGGCATGCATGGCGTGATGAGCATACTGCGAGTCAAAAGCATATTGCATGTCCAGAGCATACTTCACGTCCAGAGCATACTGCACATCCAGAGCATACTGCACATCCAGAGCATACTGCACATCCAGAGCATACTACACATCCAGAGCATACTGCACGTCCAGAGCATACCGCAAAAACGAGCATAATCATGGGATCGGGCTCGCCTATCGAGAGAGACGCGCAGCTAAGCTCAGCTGAGCCGAGTCTATGATGGACCACAGCAAGACCCGGGCCACGCTTCAATGCTGCTCCTTATCACACAGAAGTCGTGTGTCTGGGTCATTGCAACGCCGTAGCTTAAGATGCCAGATCGCAGGCTAAGCAAAATTACCAGTCCGTTTGTGTATGTAAGGACAATTACGTGTAGTCTGGCGCTGCAGCAACGGCTTTCGATGCGTCCTGCCAGTCAGGCGCCTCAGCCCATCATCATCATGGGCACGCCTGGTATCATGTTCAGTGTGTGCTGGCAAAGGCAAGGTCTCGAGCCTCGTCTGGTCAACATCAGCACCTAAACGCTGAGGATTCGTCCATCTATGAGCAAAGCTGGCGCATCGCGCATGCCATCTGCAAGCAGGCACTAAACGAACAACGCTGTTAATCTCGTAGGCTGGCCTCGTTGAAACCCTCTCTCTCTCTCTCTCTCTTTCTTTCTTTCTTTCTTTCTTTCTTTCTTTCTTTCTTTCTTTCTTTCTTTCTTTCTTTCTTTCTTTCTTTCTTTCTTTCTTTCTTTCTTTCTTTCTTTCTTTCTTTCTTTCTTTCTTTCTTTCTTTCTTTCTTTCTTTCTTTCTTTCTTTCTTTCTTTCTTTCTTTCTTTCTTTCTTCCTTTCTTCCTTTCTTCCTTTCTTCCTTTCTTCCTTCCTTCCTTTCTTCCCCCGTCTCTGTTCGTATTTCTTGTACCCAAAGCCCGTACTCGCTCGCTGCTGTTGCTTTGACGCTGCTGGGCAAAGTCCGTATAAAGCACTGGACTCGTTTCCTGACAGCGCTGGTGGTTCTTCTTTGTTCGTAAGTAGGGCTCATCTGGCATAGAGCCACGCCAGCATATCCCGTCCTGCGCAAGACGTGCCATATTCCCTCGACGGCAAGTCAGGTAGGCAGGCTCTGGCAAAGTCTATGCAATCTGAGCTCCCCCGAGCAGCGTTGGCCAGATGCCTGCCTGTGCCGTTTCACGCCTAGTCCGCAACCTCTGAGAGATGGGCCCGGTGGGAAGTGTGATAGCCTGCTTCAGCCACGAGCCCCTGCGGTCGTATGCACGGAAAGTCTTGGCTCTCGTGTCTATCCATTCAGACGGCTTGCGCAGCCAGACCGATACCCTACGTACTTATGTATAATCACCTCGTACGCAGATCGCGAGAGAGAGCCGAGGCGAGTGCCCTCCCTGCTGCCTACTTACCTACCTGACCTTTCTTTCCTAGCACCGGCTTGGCCCATCGTGTTCACTCTCTCGTAGCTACTAGGTACCTAGCTCCTCCAGCCACTTTTTTTTGTTTTTTTTTTGGGGGTTGAAACAAGAAAGGTAAAAAAACACTCGTAAAAGCCTCTCTTATCACAAGTTGTAGCAAAAGTGCCCACCCCTGCCACCACCACCACCACCACCACCAGCCCAGCAGCTTCCCAGCTGGCCGACAGTCTTGGCTGACCCCGCGGGGGCTTGTCTTGGCTGGCACACTTCAACCCATATTATACCAAAACGTACCATAACATAAGGTTCCTGCCTGCTGTACCATACAATATGTACAATAGATGCGCGAGGCTAGCTTGGCGTGCGGGGGCGGAGTGCCGGATGCAGCCTCTTCATTAGCCCAGACTAAAAAGTTGGCGCAGCCGCAAGCAAACAGACGAGCAGTGTGCCCCGCCCTTTGACTTAACCCGCCCGCTCATTGGCCACAAAAAAACTCAAACACCTTAGCGTACATGGAAACCAATTAAAACACGCGTCGTGCACGCGTCACGGTAGCACGCGACCCCGCCTCTAGACGCGTAAAGTAATTTCACGACACGCACATGGACACCTTTGACGTACAGATGCGCCATCATCAGTTCTTCCAAAGAGAGTGTCATCGGGTGGCTGCAGAAAACAAGGCGCCTTTTTATTGACAGATAGAAGGGGGGTTGGGGAGGGGGAGACAAGAAGTGCCAAAAGCATGTTTTGAGCAACCACCATGCCCCCGCCCCATCGCTAGCTAAAACAGTATCGAAATACATCCTGACTGGCCATCTCGACATTGGTCTTGAGTTTCAGTGGTTTCCAATACAAGAGTGACATCTCGACAGCATCCAACAAGAATAAGCTTGACCAATTGAAGACAGGGAAAAAAAAAAAAAAAACTCCCCAAGGCTACCTTGCCTGCCTGCCATCTTGTGCGCATATGCCGACATTACCAGCCGCCCGTGTATTCAGCGGCCACATCCCACATCATTGGCCTTATTTTCCCCTTGCATTGAGTAAATGAAGAATGTCCAAATCAACTAATGGTTCGTGGGCGCCAGCCGAGCTCTTGGGCATCAAGCAGGAGCAGGAGGAGCTGGAGGGTCTTCAAATGTCAATCGTCTTCTCGCCACGCTGAATGGCGTGCGACTCGCGGGCGGTCCCGGCGTCCTCCATGGTTTCTGTGCTGGGCTCGGCGTGACGTTGCAAAATTCAGAAAGGTCGAAATTTTGCCCTGGTGTGTACAGGAAAGGATTCCCACCTCCCGGCGTCACCATCATCGATGATGGCAGGTCGAGCTTGCTATTCTTCTGCGGCGGGGTCGTCGGTCGCTCCGCCATACGTGCACGATTCGCTTTCACTGCGGGTGAGGGTGAGGTGGCAAGGTAAAGTAGCATCTCGGCGTGTTGTTCGTCAGTCTTGCCGTTATCTGCGACATTCATGTTGTCTCTGCTTCGCCTGGCGGTGAGGCTTCGGGTCTGCATTGGTGGGGTACGGGGAGGGGATGATCGAACGTTCTTCATAGTATCGAAGGAATGTGCAGGCAGGAGATCGTCGTCATCGTCAGAGGGGGCCGCGTAGTCAGGTGATGTGAGGGTGGCGCTCAGCTTCGGATGCGTGAAAAACGATACATCCGGCCCCGCAGGGTTGGTGAAATGTTGCTGGCGTCGAGGTTTGATGGGCGACGATTGCGTGAGATAGTGAGTTTGCCGCCAGGTCAAATCCCCTGGGAAGTACCTCTGTCTTGCCGGCGAGTCTCGGAGACGCTTGGCCGGACTTGAGGCAGCATGTTCAAAAGCCTCAAAATAGTTGCGTTTTCTGTGGCCTGAGCTTCCATTGCTGGACATGATTGCGTCCGAGAACAGCGGTGCCTTGAGTGGCGAGCTCATTAGTGCTCTTGTTGGGTAAGGCAAATCAGAAACACTGGAAGACGAGTCGGACAGGATATCGGCATCGAGGACACGGTTTCGCCTCATCTCCTGCTCGACCTTGGGTTCGATGGTATCGAGCGTCAGGTTTTCCCACCCATGCTTGGTTTTAAACCGAGCAAGAGCCAGGCGGTTTTTCAAACAGCGAGACATCTGCAAAGCGATTGGGTAAAGTGACATTGGTGAGCAAGGTATAGGAAGGGAAAAAAAATTGCTCGGAATGGCTGTTCTTACCTTGCTGACTTCTGCACGCTTCAAAATGCATTCCGCTACCTCCTTGGGCTGCTTTTTCCACGGAGACGACATGGTGTTCTCTGGATCGCGGTGGTATTTGGACTGTCAGGTGATGACAACCTGTGCTGGTTGCTGATTCGGTCTGAAGCTGGTCTGGAGGATGCCCTGTGTCCTGTCGCCAAAATAGGATGTGATGATCAAAGGCGGAAGGGAGGGAAATGAAGGAGAAAAGAAGGGGTGCGGGTAAAATGGGGGCCTCCTGCGGCGGCTAACAAGGCCCAACCGGCCCTGGAGAAATAGAGCGATTGAGAAGGGGAGCCGCCGGGTCGGGGTGCCAATGGCGCGCTGCGGGAAGCCTCCGTCCGCAGATGTCAAGGTTTTGCGAAGACTAAGTATGTTTGCTGAGTTCGCTAGTCTGGCTCTTTTGCTTTTCAAATTTTTTTATTAGAGTTTCTGCACCATAGGAGTGCACACATCTTTTCCGTCTCATGGGAGAAAATAATCTGCACAAGTGTGAACGTGGTGGGTGACGAGGTGGAGCGGCTTGCCGGTCTTAGGGGCCTTCCGCTCCATTCTCTATTCACATTTCTTATTCTATAACAGACCTTTGCATTGTAGGCAGTCCATTGCTTCATCATCATTTTGAACAATCCCTTCCCCGCGTCACGCCTGCAGCGCTTTTGCATGGGGTTCTCGATGCTCCAACACGTGAATTGGCGAGTTCGATAGGCGGATGGAGCCTTCACCTGACCCAAAAGCCCCCTTTTCGTGGCATAGACCCAGCCATACTACGGCGAACTCAACGTCATGCCAGTTTCCACGTGTGGCTTGCGCCCCTCTACGTGAAGCGGCTCTTTGGAGGGCGAAGTCGACTAAATGCCGCCCGCTTAGTCAAGATTTTCGGAATGCATTCGACAGACCGAAGTGAGCTTGTTAGTTCCCAGGGGAACCCGAGAAAAAAGTGCCGCCGGGCACTTTCGACCACACAATTACTTCACGATGAGAGAGCATGTTACAATTGCTTCCATCCCGTCCCTTTACGGCTCGCGGGCTGTACGTGGTGGTCTTGTACATATCGGACATTGTCTTGTCTTGTGCTTGACACGCAGAGGCGCTAAAGCTTCTGATGTAATTAGTGACCAGGCGTCGGTGATCGGCCGAAACAACCAAAATCGACCTCGCGGACAGGGAGCGACGACTCAGTTCCGGGCTCCAGCGAGGGTGCTATGGGTGAATAGCATCGTCCCGAGGGTCGCAGCCCGCCCTGCATCCACTCGGCTCCGGATGGCACACCTCCTCGTCGCTGGGGATGTTCTCGGTATGGCGACGACGAGCGCGCTCCCCAATCACTAAATGCTCATCATGCCCTCTTGAACCAGCGATTCCAGCCGGCGTGTGATGTAAATGGACAGCCATTTTGCAACAGGGTGAGTGGGGGATTCTAGGGATGCGCAATCAATCCCGAAATGGCAATCAGAGGGAAATGCGTTATGTGTTATGTGCACTACGTACGAAATCCAAGATCTCGATCATCGAGAATCTCACGTTACATGTTCCGCACCAGCGCTAGGCGGACCCAGCGGCGGAGAAAAAAAAAAGCCGGTATCGCTCTGCCGCTTCCAGCAAATTTCTCTAAGCACAAGTAGCTACCTTCGTGACGAGGACGTTTGTGATGAATCCCTTGTATCGAATCGCATGACGAGGACGTGCATGGTGAGGAGACAGTCGATTGGAGTAGTACGATGATTCTGTCCGGCAGAGAGTATCATGAGATGACGAAGCAGCGGGCGTCAAATTCGGGGCCCACGCATGTGGGGAATCAATCGCTTTGGCTGATTTGTCCTCCCGCGTGGTGAAGTGCACAGGCCCATTGCTACCCATCCAGCGTCGCTATGAGCTATTCATGCGAGGGCCTGGTGGTGAGGCGCATGGTTATCATGTGCGAGTTCTGCCGCTTGCAACAAATTATCACAGGGACAGGATGTCGAGTTCGGCGTGCCTGTGACGCTTGCTCCAAGCTACACATCATTGCTGGCCGTGCGTTTGCACATGTCTGGCTGTCTTTCGTTGCCGTGTCGACATTGTCTTGGACGATCCAACTTAGTCGCTTCCTCGGCTGTGCCTACCCTATTCTTAACGGTTGGTAAGAAGGCTGCAAACAGCAGACGCCCCCAATTTGCTGATTGGCCGAATATTTTGCACCCATGGTAGACGTTCGAGGCAACTTGAGTTCTCAGGTTACTGCCAAGCTGTAGTAGAATAACAGCGGCCCCGTTGTGCCTCGTTCGTGGACAACGGAATTTGCTATTGCGACATGATGCGGGCGCACGGGAAACAGTACAGTTGACACCTGATTCCTCCGCGCCAGTGAGCCGAGACACGCCCGAGGAACTCAGACGTGCATGCATACATTGTTTGGGCAACTCAGTACTGGCGCCTGTCACAAATGGCGCTCAAGGAACCGAAACAGCCAGCCAGAGTCTCTCAGGGTGCAAAGCCTTCAGATCTGATCTGTCCAGCTTATATGCGCACTGGGAACGCACAACTGATGGCAATGGGATTGCGAGGCCGACCCTGCCAGGTGGAGAGGGATCGTGACATGCAATGCAGGGCGATAGCTGCCAGTGTGCGCAGGATGACACGACACGGCACGGCAGAACACGGACGGCCAGGCGGCCACGGCGAATTGCGAAATGACGAATCTGTTGCTGTGCGAGTCAAGGGATGGGTCAGGGGAAATCAAGGGACTGACTCTGCACGAGGTAAAAGATGGGGGCAAAGCAGAAAAAAAAAGGAGCGATTTGCAGCAAACGCTGTCCTTTTGTACGCAGGCCAAGACAAGCGAAATTGATTCGGGGACGACTGCTCCGGGGAGGGGCGTTCGAGATTTCGAGATATCAGGTGCGCGAAATCCACTGCGGCGCATACATACATGAGCCATGCCGTGACCGAGCTGATGGGTGGGGATGCGAACATGGGTATCCGGATTTTATTCAGAATGCGATTCTGGGTGGGTGGACGGCATGGGGTTGGCAGTGTGCTGATTGCAGCCAACATCACATCCGTCGACGAGGCTGGGGCGTCGAGAAGCAGTGCCACGGCATCGTGCAGCATGGCAGATTCAGACTGCACCACCACCAGCGGTAGCCCCGTGCAACGACCGCCGCCGAGTCAAACGTCTACTGTGCCCGTACTCTGTACCGAGTAACCACCCTCTTCCCTTCCTGGCCAGTTCTCGCTCGCTGTGCTGTGGTCTGGCCATATCTGCGACCGGTTCGTAAATTCCAATTAGTAGTACGTGAGGGCGAGCTAAGATCGTTAGCCGTCCGTTTGGCTGCCCGCGCCCGTTACCTTCACCAACGCTCTCGGAGCCAAACGCGAACGCCTATGATGTCAGCAAGCAGCCTTGCCAGGAAGCACGAGCTTGATTCATCAGGACGGCGAGCTCAGGTAACCCCACTGGCAGACAATTAAGACCCGGGAAGTCATCTGCTTGTCGTTGGCAAGCACAATTTTGTACATGGCTCCTAGATACACCCATGCCGTCCATCCATCCGCCGTCGATCCATCCATCCATCCACCATCCATCATCCGCTATCCACCCACTCGCTCCTGCCGCATCCACACTGGCGCAGGCAGCCGGGTCAAGCTCCATTCTCCCCAGCAGCTATGTACGGCCGGCCCGTTCAAAGCCTGCTTTTTTCTTCCCCCCCCCGCGGGCTGGGTCTTGCTGCCAGACCGGACAACCAACATTCAGTCCTGGCCATGTCCGCTAGTCACTCACCGGACTTCTCTGCTTCTTGTTCCTGTTTATCCCATCTGCTCCTGAACTGTTCCTCGGTCCTTCTTTGTGATTGGCAGTCATCTCCTTCGCTTTCCCTCACTTTTGCTCAGACGGTGCCATCGACGTTGGCAACAACATCCAGTCCGACCTTCCTAAGCATTTCACGCGTTTCCCGGTCATGTCCCTAGCTTAAGAACCGCGCAGCAACAACTCAAGCTTCATTGCAGCCCACACACCTTCGCTCTGTTCACGAATCCCTCTTTACTTTGCTGCTGTAATCAACCCACTCCGCCACTCCGAGGGCCGACTCATTCTTTAGATTCCACTTGCCATACGGCACATCCCGATATTCAAAAGGACGAGGGGATTGCTGCCGCCAGAACGCACCATCGCAGTAGTTGGCCTGTCGCTATCCAAAAGACCGAGCTCTACGGCCAGACATGGCTCCGTCTTTTCTTAAAGAATTACGCCGACGATCGAGAGCTAGCTTTCGAACCGACACCTCAACTGATGCCTCCAGCGACGGGACAGCAAACAGCCAGGGCACCTCACCATCCAGTGGTTCCGTAACTCCTCCGTCTTTGGGCCAGCAATCCGACCTTGCACTCCATCTTCAACTGAAATCAACAAACCCTTCCCAGCAGACACAGATTCAAAATGGGCAGTCGACACGGCCAACGTTACCATCGGTAAGCAGCAGGCATAGCGTCTCCGGCATGTCGGGTCTCGGGGCCCCTCCTCCCAATGGGCGGAGCAGCGTGCCTTTGTCGCAGTACGCCCCCCGAGTGCATAATATATCGGAAAATTCATGGGTGAGTAGTCTGTCCCGAATCCCGCAGATCGTGGTCCTGTGACTCCGAACCAACGAATAGAAAAAGCTGTCTTATACCTCGCCATTGACTCTGATATTCTTCATCAGGTGTATCAAAAAGTTTTGCTCCTTCACGGCACAATTGGCGAGCCTGGACAGCACTCCGTCGACGGAAACATTGTCGTGAGCCGCTATGACGACACTTTTCCAGACATTAGCTGGCCTGTCTGCGAATCTCACTTCAAGGCTTTGGTTCACCTGCAACCCGGGGCGAACAAGATCAGACTCGACTTTTCCAGCCCAAGTCTCGCAAACAGTTCCTCGTCGAATCCCATCCACGCCTCATACCTCACTTTGCACATGATTCCAACAACGAGCACGCCACCCCTTCAACTCGCCATCATCTTGGGCAAGGACTCCGCAGGAACGTACGATGCCATGCCAGCTCGGGCTGAAAGGGAAGGAAACGATCTGCAGCTGGCCATTAGAAAATTTCGCATGGCAGCCTATCTTTGGCAAGCATTTACTGCTGAGCAGATGTGGAGGCAAAAGTTGGGCCGAAGAAGTTTCCGATTCGAGGAGGAGTGGGCTATGGGCACCACCAACTACCGAGACAGGGAAAACGGCACCATGCGCTCCGAAGCCAGAGTCCACATTATTCGATCGGAAAAGACTGTGGCGGAGATTCGGGCCCTGGGCATGACTGGGTTCGCTGGCGAGGGTCATGGCAAGAATGCCATGTTGGAACTGGCCGCTGACGCGGTTCGTGGTCACTTCAAGCCCCTTCCAGGGCAGAAGCATTACGTTTCGGCACTTTTCATTGACGCACATTGGAGCTCTGAAAGTAACTATGTCGCAGGTCACGCTGCTTCCGGGGGGAGTTCCGGTGACTTGGAGATTGGCATCTTTGGATCTCATTACTTGCATAGCTATCCTTCTTGCCTTGAGGAGGTGGTGCCGGCGTTCACGGATTGCACGCCGCTCGATGTCAAACATGTGGCAAACGAGAATGGCGAAGCGGGAAGTTCTTGGGAAGCAGCAAATGTTGGAATAGGCGCTCACCTGCAAGAAATTGGTCACGTCTTTGGCTGTCCCCCGCAAGAATCAGGAGTGATGCAGAGAGACTACGTCGTCCTGAACCGATCGTTTGTGCCGCGTGAGGCGTACTCCACCAGGACGAAATCGAAAGGCGGCCTGGTGCAGCAAGCAGATGAGTGTGGGTGGCATCGGCTGGATTGCTTGCGCTTCCGAGCCCACCCAGCCTTCAGATTACCGAATGACGCGCCACTGAACGCTGACGACAGTGTGCAAGCCTTTGCAATCGAAGGCGGCACGGTCCTGGCCACGGCAGCCACTGGTGTGTCGTTTGTCGAGATTTTTGGAGAGGGCGACGACGTATGTCACGCGTGGTTGGAGTTCTCGACAGACCAAGGCCCGATTCAACGTCAGATGGCACTCAATGAACAAGATTTGCGAGCACGGCTGCCCGAAACGAAAAGAAAAGGACGCATCTCGGTCTCCATCAAATCATACGGGGGAGGGGCGCTTACCATCAATGATTTTGGGGAATTCACGTCGAAAAAAGGCATGGTCAAGCTGGGAGCCGGAAAGATGGCCTCGCGAAGCCAAAAGCTGGGGTCTCAATCGACAGAGGACGATGTCCAACAGGACTTTATCTTCACCAGCGCCGCTCAGCAGGACAGAGTCATGTCGCAAGTCGTTGCGTACCACGGCGCGGCCGTTGAAGGCCTGGAGTTCTTTTATGATGACAACACATCGCAACTGCTGGGCAACAAGGGGACGAAAGAAAGATCTGGCGTATTTGAATTCGGTAGGGTGAAATGTCGATGAAGCAGGTGATTTGGGTCCAGGCAATTAACGCGATAGTAGACGTTCGGCGCGGCGAATATTTGAGCGGATTGCTCGTTAGAGCTGGTGCTCGCGTAGATGGCATCCAGCTTCTGACGAGCTTGGGCAGGAAATCCCCCATGTTTGGCAACCCTCATGGCGGATCTGCGTAAGTGACATATTGGAACGAGCACGAGGAGTGAGCAGAGCTGACATGACATGACAATAGTTCTACCGTGATACCGCCCCGCGGCTATTCAATCTGCGGCATCTCTGGGTCATGCGCGGCGGGGCTCAGCGGTCTGTCTGTTCTCATCAAACGATGAGTCGATTAGGGGGCCGAGACTACTCTTTCGCTGGACCTACTATACACATACTCTCAATCGCGTCGTCTCTATAGCAGCCGGGCCATCGTCGCGCTCGGCACTACCTACGGCATAAGGCGGCACCGATTGCATTTTGTTATTTGTTGTTCCTCACCATCGGGGGAAAGCCGTGATGGGGTTGGACGAGTTCAATCGTACATACAAGCATGCATAGTGGTGCTAGGTTTCACCAGGCAGACATCATTTTCTGTTCTATTCGTAAGCAGCACGGCAACAAAGGCGTTGTGGGCAGGGAATTCCGATGCGAATTTTTGGTTTGAATGTTGCGAGCCGATGTCTGGACATGCAAAGAACGTGATCCAGGCCGCTGCATCAAGTTAATCTTGCGGAAGGAAATGCCGTCGTTGTGATTCACGATATGCCAATTCCTGCGCTACCTAGAGAGAGCAGAGCTGGTCGGCTCCTAATTGGCAGGGCTCTCATACCTGCGATGCGGTAGTTGGAGAAATATTCATTAAAGTACATGGGTTTACCATTAACAACGAGACCAAAAACGGTGTGATTCGAGGTTTGCCCCAAGGTTTGCGCAAAGGACCAGAAGTGGACCGGGCGAGAGGGTTAGCACGAGAGTGCAAGGACAAGCTGACCATGGGGCGGTTCTTGCAGATAACCTGACCATTGTCGCCATGATCGACCTTGACTCGCAGTTCTTTTCTCCCCTGATTTCGAGAATGAAAGTACAGACCTCTCTTGTGTATGCAAAGCATAAGGTATTTCTTCAAAGAAGCGATATTCAAATGGGGAACACCGAATGGAAAAACTATAACATCTTGTTCACGATAAGTAGCTTCATTTCTAGAGAGCAAGCTGGGGTTAGGGGTACGACCAGCATTTGGCTTAGCTACTTGTTTTTCTTTTCTCGGTCGGGTGAGCTTTTTAGAGTGATCGCTTGAGCTGCATGCCCCCCCCTTTGACCCCCCCTTGTTCTTGGTGAGTACAAACGAGGATGACGGCATCCCGCCGGTAGCACCTGCCAGTGATTCGTCGCGCCAGACCCGCCGCCCTTGGACTGACTGACTGATTGACTGCTTGGCAGGTCAACGGGCGAGACCCGAGACCCGCGTCATCGTCTGCGTCGAGGTTACGTGAAGCCAAACCTGGTTTTTTTTTCTTCTCCCCCCCTTCTCGCAGAAGACGACTTCATCACGTTGCATTGTCATTCTGCGACGTTTTGCTACTGGTTCTACTTCCTCACCCCCACGCCATTTGCACGGCTCTCTGTCCCTTGCGACGTCTGGTACATTTCGATTGCCTCTGCCAACAACAACATTGCCAACCCAGACGGCTTTCCATTGGAGACCGCCGAAGCGCCCCGTTCTCGCTACTGCTGACCGCCTTGCACTTGACGACATGCACAAACGAAGCAGTGCCGCCTCGTCGGGCACCAACGGCACCACGGCCAGAGGTCCCGAGAGCTCAAATCAGCCTGGTTCGACCTTGCCTCCGCCGCGTCAAGGCGCGCCTCACAGTTTTCGGAGGCTAACGTCGAGTGAATAGCAACCGACAAGCAAAAGATGCTGCTGTCGGCCGATGTGGGACACTTTTCTCTCATACGTGCCATGCATCTCGCCGACTTGATCACATTGATGAATGGTTCGACTTCACCGCCCCAAAGAGCTGTGGAGGACGGCGGCCTCGCAAAAGGGGAAAACTAGGTCCTTGGCTGACAAACTCTCTCTTGCTCCGAACATAATAGGCTTCTGCGGCGTCATGTCCATCTTCTCCTCCCTGCGATACTGTCTGGGCGATCCGTCTTCACATGGCAACGTCTGGTTGGCGCTCGCTTTCCTGCCGTTCGGTTTGTTCTTTGACTTTTTTGATGGCAAGGTGGCTCGATGGCGGAATAAGAGCAGCCTCATGGGCCAGGAGTTGGACTCTCTCGCCGATCTGGTAAGACTTTGACAGCGTTACATGCACTGTCCCGTACCGTGCCCCTCGGCCGCCTCTTGCTAATATGTGCGCGCCCTGTGGGTTGCAGATTTCATTTGGCGTGGCACCAGCCATGGTCGCCTTCACCATCGGATGCCGATCACTCGTCGATACCGCGGGGCTGACGTTCTTCGTGCTGTGCGGCCTTACACGCCTTGCCCGCTTCAATGTCACCGTCTCGGTGCTGCCTAAGGATGCCACAGGCAAGAGCAAGTACTTTGAGGGAACGCCCATCCCCACCTCGCTGGGCCTCGATGCGCTCATGGCTTACTGGGTATACAACGGCTGGATCTTGCAAAACGTGCCTTTCGGCACGTGGCTGGGCGGCTCAGCACTCGAGTTTCACCCCGCCGTGCTTCTGTTCATGGTACACGGCTGCTTGATGACAAGCAAGACGATCCGCATACCCAAGCCGTGAGGAGTTTCTGTGATGTGAGCGCAAGCCCCGGTTGGTATCCTAAGCCTCTCCAGGCAGAATGCATAATTGAAAGAGACATTTTTTCCTTCAGCAGAATTCTTGTTGGCTTGCTCTATGGACAGTGATGACGTGCTTTTCTCTCTCGATGTGGTAGCGGCTCGCTGGATGAGGGGGGGCTGCCTTAGGCTTGCACGTCCTTTTGCTTGAGGGCTTTGTTAGACCAAATATTGTGAGAATACTGTGAGATAGAGTGGCAGATTGACATGACGTTACTGGATCGAGAGGATTATGGACGTTTCTGGGTGTGTGGTCTTTGGTGAATGGGCTGAAAAGCGGGTGAGGGTTTGTTTTCCATTCATGAGCACAGCGAGATACGCATGTAGCTACGTGACAGTCCCGATGAGAATACATCATGTTGCAAGATCTTTCGGGGTTCCTTTGTGTTTCTTCCCCAGGAGGGCGCGATGGCGGTGCGGGGGAGATGCTCTGCCGGCGCATGCCGCGCCATCTCACCATGCGCCACGGTGTGCCGAAGATGGGCATTCAGACCCGGCTGCAGAATCGCTTGGGCGCGGGGAGCTGAGCTGCTGAGCATCGTTTGTCCGGTGGCAGTGGTGATGATGTTTCAATTGATGATTTGGCTGGTTGGTTTGGCTGGTTGGTTTGGTTTGGTTTGGTTTGGTTTGGTTTGGGGGGGGGGGGGGCGTGTGGGTGGTAGGGAGTCCAGTCCAGTCCAGCCAGCTCAGCGGGTGACGGTCCTCTTGCCATCATCCTCTTTCTGAGCGTCCGCATCGACGGTCAGCGCGTCGGGTGGTCTTGCACTCACTCATTCTCGACGGTGTGGGAACAACAACACCATCCCCCCTCCCCTCCCCTCCCTCCCTCCCGCCTGAAATCTTGGTATTCGTTCGTGGTCAGCCTAGCCCAGCACAGCCCAGGAGGGATGGAGGCACATTCATCCATCCCGTCCACACTGACAGTCACTAATTTTCACTTACACTCACTCACTAACACTCACTCACTAACACTCACTTACACTTACTTAACTCACTTACACTTACTTATACTTGCTTATACTTATTAATACTAACTTATACTTATTTATACTTACTTATACTTACTTATACTTATTTATATTTATTAATATTTATTAATACTTATTAACACTTACTAACACTCACTAACACTCGCTTACACTCACTTACACTTATATATATGTGTATAGACAAGGTGACCAGATGGTTGTCCAACAAATACCAGAGAAATGGCGCTGTTGACAGGGCCTGGTTGGCTGGCTAAACCTATCTCCGCGGTGCCTCCCTTCTTCCCAGCGAGCACGCAGCCCTCAACAAAAGCCGCACATCAACTGCTCGTCTTGATGCGCTGGAGGGGACTTGTGTTTGTTGCCTCGTGAGCGGCCGGGGGAAGCCGCAAGGGCAATGACACGCACCCACAGACATGCGTACTCATTTGGGCACACATCAGCACGAACCCCACAGGCACACAGGCCACAACGACCACGAGCCGCTGGAATCACAGGGTTTATTTTCGCTGCTAAGAAACAAACAAACAGGAAGCCGCAGCTTTCAAGACAGACGAAAACAAGGGGGGAAAACCACATCCTATCCAGAGCTCGTACCAACCCGACAAAGGAAACACGGACATGCTTGCAGATGTAGCAGCCCGGACAAGTCGCATTCAAGAAAGACAACGTCGAGAAAAGCATACGAAATCCCGAGCGTGGACACCACGACCCAACCAAAAGCACCCTTCAATCCGTAAACAAGACCACGGTGGCAGTGCAGCAACGCTGGTGCGCCTCGCAGAAACGCCCTTACGGAGACGTGATACTGCTGCCCTTGGGGAATTTGCCGGGGATGGGCAAGTTGGAGATGGTCACGAGGCTGTCGGTCCTATTGTCTACCGGCCTCTGCGCGCTCCTCGCCTCGCCGACGACCGCCGCCTTGGATGTGGTGTGATCCGCAGTTTCCGTCTCGGGCACGT
Source organism: Moelleriella libera RCEF 2490 (assembly GCA_001636675.1). Lineage (NCBI taxonomy): Eukaryota > Fungi > Ascomycota > Sordariomycetes > Hypocreales > Clavicipitaceae > Moelleriella > Moelleriella libera. Next base: position 229,928 of record AZGY01000027.1, read on the forward strand.
CTTGGAGTGCCGCTTCCCGCTGCGCCTCGGAACGGGGAACGTTACTGGCAGTCAGGAGAACGGCTCCTGGAGCTGTCCCATTCACGTAGTTCTCTGCCTGGGGAGCGCTGGAGCTGGAGCCAGACGTCCCGGCCGCATCGCTCTTAACTGCACTGCTGCCGCCGTCTGCGTGGTGACCTGGTGCCTCGCTGGCAAGTTCTGGGATGTCAGACACTTCACCCTTTGCCGTATCCTCTGGAACAGCATCGTGTCGGCCTTGTGAGCCAATGGCGGCAGCGGCAAAGTACTCGTCATGTCCGTGTGTTGACTGCGTCACCGGCTCGCTCGTGTACGGGTTGATGCCATCATGATGGGCCTGCTGGCTCGCGATGGCAGCCTGAGACGGCATGTCTTCCATCGGCGTTCGCACGGTGCCGCCGTACCCCATGTGGTTTTCCGAGTCGAGGCGCTCCTGTTCGCCGTTCTCGCCGGCAGCGTACGCGGCGGGCGGAAGAGCCGCTGCAACGGCGGACGCTTCCGCCGCGGCAGCAGAGTAATCCTGGTGGCCAGAACTTACACTAGAAGGCGAATGTGGCGCCTGTAAGCCGCGCTGTGCGTTGACTTGAAGATCTGATGGAAACCGCCCACCTGGTTCGGGCCGTCGGGGTACCGACTCGTCTCGTGGTTCCGGGGTCATGTCCATGTGGTTCGCAGAAAAGGGCTCCTCGTCGTCCTCGTCCACAAGCCCATCGCTGCTGACCGATCGGCGGGATGATCGGCTCAGGCTGCGCGAGTGGGTGCGCACAAACTGACTTCTCTCCTCCGGCGACTTCTCGGTCAGGGCTTTGATGTCTTCATACCAGGCCATCATCGTGTCGTGACTTTCGGCGCGGAAGACCCAAGTGTGTCCGCGGTGCATCGTTCCAGTCTGTCGCCCCTTGAGGATAAACTTGTTCGATGAGCCGCCCTCGGTTGAGTGCGAACCAAGCTTCTGGTCAGGCAGGTACAGGGACATGACTGGAGCCTGGGCCTTGTCCGCAGACTTGAACTCGTGAAGATGGGTCGTCGACAGCACGTACCTGGGCCAGGTCAGCACCCTACAAGGCATTGCTGGGAAACCTTCGAATCGACACAACAGTAGACAGGGGAAGGAGCAAGCAAGCAAGGCAATGACGTGTACTCACCATCCGGCGGCATAGCTCTTCAAGTATTTGCTTTTGCGTTCCAGTAGTCCGGCGCGGATTTCCTGAGCCGAGAGATGATCCTGGCCGGGATAGTGGATTTGATCCGGCGTCCGCATAGGAATGGTGGGATCAACAATCTGTTCGTCGTGGGTGACGAAGTGAATCCACTCCTGATCCTTGGGCATGGCAATGGGCCCTTCGCGGAGCTCGTCCACGACAGCATATGCATTGTCTGCTTCGCGCTTGAGGATACCCGCATATGCGTTGTACGCTTTCTGAATTTCTCCAACGACGATGGATTCCAGCTCACGACCGGAGCCTTCGAGATTGAGATGGGCCTGTGACAAGTGTCAGTCAGCGACTGTCACGCTCGTATCGTGTGTGACTTCCAAATGCCAGCGCGGCGACTGCGGGAGATGTGTTAGCCATGGCAGACTTACCTGGTGCAGATAGTTCTCTTCGTCGATCTGGCGTTCGACCTGGCGATCCACGGCCAGACGCATCAGGTATGGATCTTGCTTGCCCGTGGTGGTTGACGCATCGGTGTCCGTCTTGTCCAGCACGCTGGCGAGGGCTTGGATGGCTTTGGAGGTGGCGTCCATCTCCCGCTCCACCGAGTTCTTGAAGTCACCGGAGAGGTGCTTGATCTCCTTGATCTTTTGTTGGAGATCACTCCTCAAGCCGGTCAGGGCCAGGATGACGTCCTCTTCAATCTCCCTAGCCTTGTTGGCCTCCTGGATGGCGGCCTTGTTGTAGTTGCGGAGGAACTGTAGCGCATCGTCGATGCCGGCCGATCTGAGAAATTGTGGCGGCGTCGAGGTGTTGTTGGCCACGTTTGCAAGCTTGACCAGAGACTTTGACCTCTGTTCATAGTGCGACTGGATTTCTCTGAAGTAGGTGATGAGGTCCTTGAGAACTTTTCGCCAGGCTGTGCAAAACATGGCGCGTCAGCATGGCCAGGACAAGCTCGACAGTCGAGCCCACGCCCTGCTCGGGGACAACAGTGCCTCGCGACTGACGTGGTGCGACAAAAGACGGCGACGGATCACGACTTACTCTGGAACCTCGCGGCGAGGACGTCGGTGGGCGTGCCGGTCGTCGGCACCGGGCAGTACAATGCACTGTGGGTGCCGTCCGGATCAGAGGCCGGCTGGAGGAGCAAGCTTCTGACACTGCCGGCTCGGTTGCTGCGGCGGCTGCTGCTGCGCCGCAGACTGCTGGACCGCCTCATGGACGGCTTCTTCTTCAACGTGTTGGTGCGCACCGGCAGCTGGTCGTCGTCGCCAGCCGCGAAGCTGTGAACGGAATTGGATCGCTGCATGGCGGTGACGCCGTTTCGGTCCAGGGCGGAGCTGTCGTCGACGATGGAGCTCCCACGCTGACCGGCGTCCCACTCCTCAGTGAATCTCGCCGTGGTGACACGAGCCTGCCGCGAAAGGGGCAGAAGTAGAGTACGTAGTGTTGCCGCTGCTGCTTGCTGCAGCTGCTGCGTCGTCCTCCGCTGGCTGGGACCGGGAAGGAGTGAGGACGGACGAGCCAGGGACCAGCTGGATGATGGGTGGAGGGTGCACTGCCGTGATTGCAGAGCGATGATTGATCCAAGGTGGGAAGCACAGCACTATTTCAGTTCATTAAGTGGCCGCCAAACTTTGTTCGGACGGTGAGACATTGGGAGAGATATGGACAGACCGACGACCTTGGCCTAGGGAAGCCAAGCCAAGGCAGGGCCATGCACAAGGGTGACTTGACGGGAACGGCAGAGAATTTGGCGCGAACGAGACGGTGGGGGTCGAGGGCGCGCGCCGTCTCGGTAGAGTACGTACATTACAGTGGCATGTTACAAAGGCGCAGGTGAACAGGGGTGGGGTAGTCCGCGCGGATGGAGACTACGCGCAACATTAGCCACAGAGACTGCGACTGCGACAGCGATTGTGGCGGCGGCACAAGCTGCTGCAGCTGCAGTGCTCAGTACGTGCGGTGCAGTGCAGCGAACTGGATGGGGTCCGATACGGTTTTGGTTCTGTACGAAGACGGCAAGCGCTGGTGCACGGAAAGCTCCTTCCTCGCACCAAGCCCGAGCAATCGGCTTTCAGCAACCAGATCGGGCGTACTGCAGCAAAAGACAAAGAAAGTGCATGAACCCGGGACACTTGATGTGATACCCATCTCTTCTTTTTCCAGTCAATGATGCAATTCGACAACTTCCATCGCAACAGCAGCAGGACACACCCGTACAGTAGGTCGCGGTTGCCTCCCCTCCCCCATCCTTCAACCCACGCAGCGGCCGCCCCACGTCACCCGAGACCTGCCAGCCCAGATAGGAGAAAACAATCCTCTTGGCAGCTCGAGGGAGCTTCGTGCCGCCTCACATCGCTCGGAGGGTGTCCCGACCGTCGCCAGCACCAGGGAACTACCTCCTGCTGGGTAAGTACGCACAAGTCCGTACGTTGGCCGCCCCGTCCGGCTTCCACGGCAAACAAGGGGTTGTTATATTGTACGCGCAAATCTGGCACAATAGCAGCGATCCATCTTTTCTGGCAGCTGCCCCGTTTGGATTGATTTGACGACTGTGTCACTAGGGGCTTTGCTCGGCCGCCACCGACGTCATGCACCTCGCGCATGCGTGACGGGCCAGTCCCTCGATTCTCCAGCAGAATTTCCTGAATGGCGTGCCTGGGATGCGTAATTTAGACTAACGTGTGGGTGAATGAACTTGGCGTGGCGCAATGGCCGCCTTGTTCTCTCGGCGAGGCCCAGCCTTGGGCTCATACCAATCTGTTTGGACATGTCATGGAGTCCCCCCCCGGGCGGGTGGAATTTCCATTTCACACGGGCACGGCCTCGTCCGTTTCTGCCGTGTCTTGAGCAATTGGTCATGGCCGAGACCGTGGCAGACGCCTTTTCCAATGGCAAAACCCAATTGCTCACTTCACACCCAACTCGGCCTTTGTAAACGGCCGAATTAGTAGCGAAGGGGCGGGTCAGGCCGAGTTCTCCAGTTGTCATACTAAGTTTGTACTGGAGATCACAGTCCACCCCCGAAGTAGAACACACAGAGAGTACCTTGTTGAGCTCGTACGCACCCACTTACTTCCCTCGGCTAGTCCTCCAGTACGCACCGTCGCCAAGCGGCCGTACGCGCCCTCGACCTCGAGAATCGAGACTGAGTCTCAACTGGGACAGCATCTAACACCAAATTGGACGCCTCCTTTCCGCGGCCTAGCCAAGGTACAGCGCGCGCGCAAACAGACAAACAGACGCTTGGAAAATGAGGGGCAGAATTAGTGGGAAAACTTGAACATGGCCTAGACAACGGATTATTGGAATAGTGGCACAAACTGGGTGGGGTGAGGTCCTTTCAATCTCGGGGCTCCCGCCATGCCATCTATCTCACCCCGTGGTATCCGTCTAAGCTTGAGCTGGTTGCGGCGGTGCATCTCATGCTTGCCGTTGATGGTTCGAATGGCTTTGTGGTCATCTTTCCAGGTGACGCTGTAGCCGTCGGAGGGGCAGGAGCGCCAAACATGCTGTGTGACCAAGGCCCTCATGAAACGCAACTTCTCTGGTCTTCGATTCCGAGTTTATTGCTTCTTGCAACTCACGTCCGTGTTGTTTGTTCTTTGTAGGAGCCGCCATCGCAGGGGCATGGAGTGCATGTCCACCGAACGGCCCGGTGACACGCCTACCATGGGAGGATAAGGCAGTTTTCCCAGAGGCGCATTGAGGTCATGCGTGTTGAGGGTGATGGTGGGACAGAGATGATTTCGGAGGAAGACAGAGGACTGGAGGCAGTGATGCGTCAAACGATGGAAAGCTGCTGGCGTCGTACCAGAAGCACGACGGCCGTCACGCATCGGAGACTCAATGCCGGCACCGATCCTCCGACTATCGTGCCTCACTTCAAGTCAGGCATTGATGATCTCGAGCTTACGATTGTGGACCGCTCATAGTGAGAGGCGCGAGGATTGATCCTGCGATGCACCGACTCCAAGTGTATATTCACAGATGGCGCCAGTCTCAGTCTCGATCCCAACCGCAGTGACATCGCCTCGTATCCTGCTCACACAAAGTAGCTCCCTGCCCCGAGTTTCTCCTGCACGAATTTGAAGCCCGCCGGGATCGCCTCCGGTGCAGTACATCCCGCTGCCAACTGCGCTGCGACAGAGGCTAGTTGGGAGTCGCGGTCAGAAACATGCCCATTAGACGACTGTGGGAACTCAAACCTCACGTACCGGGAATGGACCAGCTCACACCAAAGACACCATGACGTTCTCACAGCGCAACCTCCCCACGGTGGGCTCGTCAGCTCCGCACAGAACATAATGCAGTGTCGTTTCGTGATCAGCTTCTTTGAGGATTTCCTCTTCACAATCACGTATTGCGGCCCGAGGCTCTGCAGCTTTGTGCCGAGTGCCGCGATACTTTGAATGCCGGTCGGGTAGCCTGCTTCGATGTCGACTGCTCCCAGCAGGGCCATGACTCCACGAACTGTCGTGAAAAGGATTGTGATTGACGGCAGGATGTCTTTGATGTGCGCCACGAGTAACCCTTTATCAGGTTCCTGGCCCCGTCTGAACAGGGGCTCCGTGTCCATGACGGACGCCGTGACGGAGGTTTGCTTCAAGCAGCAGGCGGCGATGACTCGAACTGCTTCCACGGACGTGGCGGCGCCTGGTTGACTGGGAGAAGTTGCTACACTAGATGACTCATGCTTTTTTTCTGGAAGTGCAGCTTATGTACGTTGGCGCAACTGACCGAGCTTGACAAATGGCAGCGTCACTTCCACGAAAAGCACTAGATGGTTCGGAGAGGAACACGCCAGGTTCTGGGTGTACAAGTGCTGCTGATACCCGACCATGATCATCGTCGTCTCGTGAGGTGCGGCCGGTGCAGATGTCTCGAACGGAACTCGATGCGCCCGCAACACTTTTTCGTCGTTGCGCAGGCCGCTGCGTGTGTGTCAGTTCCTTGCTTTATAGTGGCGTCGGGGACTTTTCACAGGCATACGCGCTTGGCAGTACGTCTAGGCATTCGAGGACCACTACACGTGAGGTATGCATCTTCGGCTGACCGAGTGCAAGATTCCACGGAGAGTCGCAGAAGGGCAGGGACATGTGCTGCCTCCTTCTCCCTCCTTCCAATCATTCTTTGTCCGTTTGGGCCCGGGATGCGGTCAGTTAGAAGTCAATCTCACCCGAAAAAACAGCGCTTAGGAACGTGCCCGATGAGGCGAGCGACTTGCTTCCGCTGCGATTCGTATGTCGCTGCAGAGCGGGCAGAGGCCCAGAGAATGTAATTGCTCATTGTGGTAGCAAAGTCGGGGCACCTGAGGGGAGGGAGTGGCTCTTGTACAACAAGTATCGGGCACTAGTGACTCCGATGAAAGTAATAGAAAAACTGCGCTGCCATCTCGTTGCTACGTACCATATCTCGGGTACCTTGGGTAGCATGTAGCCAACCCACGCCGGCCCTGTTGTAAGTGCAAGGATAGTAAACTTCAAGAGAGAGAAGCTACCCATCACTCTGCCGCCGCGTAACTGAGGCCTCCGGGATGGTCCGATTCCCAAGATACGCCTCGCGTCCGAAATGGCGGAGAGACGAGGCTCATTTACACGACATACCTATCAATAACAACGACAGCACCTTGTCCAGCCAGTCGACAAACACAAATCCCAAGACGTTCCAAGGCGATTGCCGCGGACGCGGAGCTGCAAGAAACAAGGTTTTGCAATATTCAGTCTACATGACAGCATAGTCGCCTGCCGCTACTGGTACGGAAGCTATCACCGTGATGTACGGCGCATCTGGAGAGGGAAAGGATATTATTGCTCATCAGCCCACGTCGTGACGAGATTTGTGTTTACTCTTGGTTGGGGCCAGATCAACCCCCAGGCTCTCACGGGTTAGTATGTTTTATACCTCGTAGCTCTCAACGTGGACGTAACCCCCATTCGCTTTCTGCACAAAACACACAATGCACGTTTACCAAGCCTTTTAGCTACAGAAGACGCCATGGAAAACAAATCAAGATCTGAATGGTAAAGCTCAGTAGGGTGCGATGACTAGACTTTTTTGTGCGGTGAAACTACCTTGCCAGATATATTCGGGGCACTCATGTAGACGCCTTCCTAACTCGACGGTCAGCCAAGCGCTGCGATACTGCCCGTCATGTACAGCATGTACATTTAGTAAGTAAAACAGGGTTCAGATGATGCTGAAAAATTTCGCAATGTAAATACATACCTGGCGGTCTTTTATGGTTTTTTTTTTTGTTTTTTTTTTTGGGTTTCTCCACGGAATCTCTTGTACTGCTGTACGCAACCAGGAAGTAGTCGCCCAATCTCATCTGTCACATCTCAACGGGATGACGACAGCGGGTGGAGTAAGGCGCCGCCTCGTCCCGCCCCCCCAAGACACCATCCACCCTCATGCCATCCCTCCCTTCCATGCAGGTCCCGGAAAGATGACGTCAACATGCAGCTCTCTCCAGCGGTTGCCGGCGAGCCGCGGTTTTGCGCAGCAGTCCATGATTCGACGAGTGATTGATTGTCCGGAATTCGACATTACATTTTCTTTTTCTCTGCTCGTGGCGCCGATTGGACCAGGCGGCGGGCCACCACCCCCTTGTGTGACCGCTTTGGGCTGCTGCGTGCGCTTAGCATACAACAGCCTCTTTCCTGCTGGGAACGCGCACGTGCACTACTGTATGATCGATCTCTAATGAAGTGAGCCCAAGGGCAGGCCGCGGCCATGACGGGCGCCAAAAGTATTTTTTTTCCAACTCCAGCTTGAGTACGCATGCGACCAGTATTTGGCAGGGAAAGGGAGAGAGGACTGGCCGTACAGTGTACATGCATGCATGCATGCAGATCGGATCGGAACGTCTCCCGTAGCATGTCCTTTTCCTGTTCCAGAGGCGTCTGCCGCTGCCGAACGAAAGCTGCAGGAAGAGTTGGGTTCGAGAGCCCTGGTAGTCCATGCAAAGACTTGACGCTAAAGCAAGGATCACCTGGGGAAAGCCATCACACGAGCGCAGCGAGGACAGCCCGCCGCAGGCGACCCCCGGTAGGGCCGCCGGAGGCAAAGATACAGAATGACTCGACTCTATAAACCCTCAGATCCAGACTCTACATACAACATGACATCAAAATTAAATCAAAGGGCAATGTTGCGAGCGCAGCGAGGACCGCCCGCCGCAGGCGACCCCCGGTAGGGCCGCCGGAGGCATCACTCCCCAGACATGGTGATACCCCGAGAAGGGGCAGCGATGGGTTCGATCCCCTTCGCAGGGACCTGGTCTTGCACTGCACGTAGGGTGCTCGTTCACTCGCAATTGCCTGCCGAGGGGAACCACCACGTCGTTCCCAGTCGGTCGCTGTCCTGAGCCGTGAGCTTGAACTGTGAGCCGCAGTGCTGGGTGCCGGACCCGGCGTTGGGTACGGCACGGGGCGTATCAGCGAGAAGCTTGGAATGAACTTTTCCCCCCGTTATACCACGACTGACGATAGCAAGAGCCAGAGCCAGAGCCAGCACCACGCAAGTGAAGGTGATTCAATCAGCATGCTGTGGCTGCAACAACAAAAATCACCACATCCAGATGGCAAACAAATCGGGATAGAGCGGTGGGCAGCTTGCCGTCTCCTGAGCTGGGAGCCGCCAACGTGGAACAAGACGTCTTCCACCCGCCGCGGCCATCACCTAGTGCTCGGGATATTCGCAGCAGCTCACGCTGAACCACACGAGACCAATCATGCCTCTTTCTGCGTCTACTACTTCCCACCTCCCGCATCCCAGAGCAGCGTTTGCTCATGGACTGGTGCTCTTGTCACAACCGATCGGTGCAGATGGAGAAAATGCCGGGGGTTTTTTTTGCCAGGGTCTTGTATGGCTTGGGCCGTGTTGGCGCGCAACCGAGACTTGCGTGAACGTCTACGTCCATCCGGCTAGAGCGGTTTGCCTCCGGCGGCCCTACCGGGGGTCGCCTGCGGCGGGCTGTCCTCGCTGCGCTCGACACACTGGCCTCGGCTTGAGGCCTTGGTTTAACCAGGTGTGCACGTTGTTTGCCTCCGGCGGCCCTACCGGGGGTCGCCTGCGGCGGGCCGGCCTCGCTACGCTCGATCTCCCCCTTCTCTTCTTTCTTTCTTTCTTCTTGGAAGCTAAATATAGGAGGGGACGCAGAGTCCACGTACTCTTAGTGCCAAAGTTGCAGCAGACACTGGCAATGATGCCAAGGATGATGCTCGCCTGATAGGGGTTAATGAAGCCCGAGGCGGCGGTGGCGGCAATAAGGCCGGAGATGGTGCCGGAGCACCAGCCAACCATGGACCACTTCTTGGCGAGGCGGAAATCAAGCAGGCACCAACCAGGTTATGGCGGCGGACATGGCGGTGAGGCACGAGTTCCAGCAGGCCATGACGGCGCGCAGGTTGGCGCCAAACGAGGACGCGTAAAAAGTCAGTCAGTCAGTCAGTCATCAGACCAGTCCATCAATAGGTACCACAGCCATCTAAACGGTTCATTCATAACGGCCCGTAGTCATCTCAACAGTTGATCAACAGTGTGCTAGCCATCCGAATCGCCATCAACGTCCCTCACACAATGATTTGAATTGTCCACCAACAGCAGACCGCTCATCTGGACAGTCCATAACAGCAGACTGCTCATCTGAACAATCCATCAACAAGCAGACCATTCATTTGGATGGCCCATCAACAGCAGACCGCTCATCTGGACAGTCCTTCAACAAGCAGACCATTCATTTGGATGGTCCATCAACAGCGTACCATTCATCTAAACGTTCCATCAACCACGGCCAACCGTCCTCCAAAGGGTCCATCAATCAACAGCGTAGTACAATCATCCAAACTGTCCATCAATGCCCCAGGCATCGTAGCAGGTCCCCCTCTACTCCTCTCCCTCTCCCTCTCCCTCTCCCCGCGCAGTCACGGCCACCGCACGCTCGTGGAAAAGCTCACTAGACAGACACGCTCCCCAGCGGCGCAGAGAGCCTCCACCACCAAAGAAGCATGCAAACACCACAACAACAACACAGCAGGGGGGAAAAGAGGAGGAGACGAGACAAGCCGTCACAAACTCAAAAAAAAAAAAGGACGCAGAGGAAACGCCAAGAAAATGCCATCCAAGACGCGAATTAATGGGGGAAAAGAAAAGAGGAAACAACTCCTGGCTTGCAATGCGGCCCGATAAACAAAACAAAGAGGCTTGTTCATGCTTCTTCCGTCCAACACATTTCGGTCCACCCCTTTTGACCATGTCCAAACGGGAGGAGTCCAAAAAAAAAAAAAGACTTGAATCGGCACAGAGAATACTATCCTGAACGCTCGACTCGCTTCGTCGGGCGCGTCGGTGGTCGTGACTGATGTGTCAGTCGACGTCTTGGTGCGGCCCCATCGCCGTGGAGGCGGCGCCTTGGGAGGCACCCTCTTGCCCACGTCGTCCTTGACCTCGAGGTGGTGGTGGCCCTTGGCAATCTTTGGCGGGAAGGGTATGCCGTGTCGGTGCTTGGGCACAATCGGCAGCTGTCTCCTGGTGACGACAGCGGCCACGGGTACGGGCACGGGCACGGGCACGTCTGCAGGGTCGGCAGCGGCATCGGCATCGACGCCGGCCGCCTCCTCCTCCTCCTCCTCCTCCTCCGCTGCTGCTGCTGCTGCTGCTCCGCGCCGGCTCGGCGTCTGCACCCCCGGTCTTTCCATGACGCCCGCGACGTCTCCCACGCTTATGCTGCTTGCATATTGCGAAGGGGCGAGGCTGATGCCCAGGAACTTGCGTGCCACCTCAGCCTGGCCCGAACCCTCCTTCTCGGGCGAGTCCGTCTCGATCCACTTCACCTTTGTGACGCGGTCCACCAGGCGCAGCGTGGTCTCGTCCGCAGGCGCAAAGTGAGCGTTGTGCGAACCGCGCAGGATCCGGAGCACCCTTTGCACCTCCTCCCGTTTGTAGTGCGGTGGCTGGCTGAGCTGTGTGTGGGCGAGAAGGGGATACATGACGCGCAGGTACGTGTGTCGTAGTGACATTTTCTCATCGGGAAGGTCCATCAGGTTTCGGATGATGACGTCCAGGAGGACCCGGAGGTCGTTTGTGTAGAAGTATTCGTACGTAGCTTTTGTCGTGAAGAGCAGATACAGCAGCTTCAGGATGAGCAATTGCAGCGACGTCTCGGTTTCTCGATTCAATAACAGAATGACATTCTCGCCAAAGGTTCTGAATAGGGGGCCGTTCAAGCTCAGGCACTTGACGATTCGATTGGTCAGCGGCGCATCGGCCGCATCGCCGGTCGGCTCTGTAGAAGCCAGCATGTACTGCTCATTCAGCACAAGCTGTCCGTCTGTGTCAGCGGGTGTGTGTGTATGTATGTGTGTGTGTGTGTGTGTGTGTGTGAATGTGTGCATGTGTGTGTGCGTGTGTGTGTGCGATGTGTGTGTGCGCGGGGCGGGGAGAGCAGCAGCATTCGCCATTGGGCTGCGAGACGACCTACCAGCACTCGGATGGTCGGATAATGATAGGGGTCTTGCACGTCGTTGGACACTCCTTCAATGATTCCAAAGAGATGGTGCACAAACGCGTCGTCCACCAGGGCCAGGTCTTGGGGTTTCAGTCGCTGGACCCGCGACATCTCGTACATCAATTGAAGCAGCAAGCGGTGGAGGCGCACGTCGTCGTCGTCCTGGTACGCCGTGATGAGGTCGAGGAGCCGAGGGAAGCAGGCCTCCTCGATCATGCGAGGGAAGAGGGCCTCGTCGCTGCACCCGTCCAAGAAAAGGAAGCTCACGATGGCGTGGAGAGGCCCGGCCTCGTCCTCCTGCAGCAAGCTATGTATAATCTGCGTTCGCACGTATTTCCGGTTGCTCTTGAAGATGTCGCTCTCGAGAAGCATGTGAGCGCACGCCAAAAAGTCCATCTGGGAATCCGAGGAGCAGTGTCGCAGCTGAGACGTCATGTCGAGCCATGCCCGGAGCGCATCGTCGATGGCCTCGTGGTCCGCGCAAGCTGCCGCGAGGCACTCGGTCATCTCTGTTGTTCCGAGGCAAAAGCAAAAAGAAAGAAGAAAAAGCGTCAGTCACTGTACAAGGGGAAACCACCCCATCCGAGAGAGAGAGAGAGAGACGTGGGAAACCCGTACCAGTCCAAAGCCGATTCTCATCATCGGAGCTCAATGCGACGTGGACCCCGTCGTCGTCGTCGGCGGCCATGGCTGCTGTGTTTCGGATCAGAACGCAACGACGACAGCATCTGGTCTTTGAGGAACCGGGGGTTTTTCCGCGGCAGAAGCGCCCGTGTGTCCGCCGAGTTTTTCGGAGTGTCTTATTCCATGGACCGCGATGGCGCACCGAACAGGTCGCGACTGAGTGTAGGCGTGGTCCTGACACTTATGTCATGCTGCCGTCCGTCTAGTTGCATCCGCGTGGTGGTGGTGGGGTGTCAGCGGAGCGCGCAGCTGCCCAACGCCAGCCAGCCAGTTGACTAAGTCAGCCAGCCCGCATGCGTGCATCGCCAAGTAGTTGTACCGGACGCAACGCAACAAAAGCGTGCCCTGGCATGTGAGGTACGTGCCGCACTTGGCGAAATACCCCGTAGACATGCACTGTCATCTCATCTCATCTGATCTGATCTGGGGTCGGTCGTCTTTTGCGCGAGCTGCAATGCAATTGGAAAAGCTCGCCGCGACCACCATGTTCAAGACCAACGTCCGCAGCAGCAACAGAATGGAGTATCTTCTTCCCCGATGCGCCTGCTCTTCCCCAGAGGTAGACTCAGGTAGCTAGGAATTTTGGTAGTCTATGTTCGAATGGGGGAATACAACAAAACAATAGCTTATGATCAAGGCCGCCACCAAACCCCAGCCCAAAAAAAAAAAAACCCCCCATCTCAACCATTCATTAATTTGGATTCGATTATGCCAGGGAAAGCAGCTCATGAACCCTCATCAGCCTTGAACCCAGTTTTACCGTCGTCATCGTCATCATCATCGACGTCGTCATCGTACACCTTGACTCGCTCAGCATATTCCCGAATATTGCTGACGATGTAGTCTGTGATTGTGTCCCCCTTGCCGGCAGCGATCCTGAGAATCAGCTCGTTTAGGTTCTGGCGCCCGAGAATGTCCACGTGGTCGGCAGTCTTGGGTCCGCCCCTCGGGTTGAACCGTTCCGGCTCGTGCGGCATCTCAACCACTGTTATCCTTGATGAGCCGGGGTTGTAGCGCTTCATGTGCCATCCGCGGTTGCACATGTAGCCCGTGCTGAGCAGATTGACAGTCCCGTCGCCTTCGCCCATAACCACTCCGTGGTCAACCGCTCCCTCAATCAACCCCGTGTCGATGGTGATGTTGAGCTTCGTGGTGGCTGGCTGGTCCGGGGCCCGGTAAAAGTACGCCCGTTCGGTGGGTTTGCCCACGCCGTAGAAGCAGTATATCTTCATGTTGGGTGCATTGGGCAGTCGCGTCTCGAGCGGATTGATCCATTTCTTGGCATCCTTCTCGTTCGCCTCCACCTCTGCCGCGGTCTGCGCCACCCCATGCGAGTAGCTCTGCCGGATCTGATCCTGGTACCAGTCCTCGGTGGTGTTGAGGAGATACTGAAGCGAGCCCTCCACCGTCATGTTCTTGTCCGGCGTCGTCCAGTTGGCTGCGGCCTTGAAGTTGAGCACCGACCCGTACGAGAAATTCTGGTGCGGCCGGTCGTCCGGTGCCCAGTCCAGGTCGCCCCAGACCGCATTGCCCCCTATCGGCAGCATCGAGGAGAGCCCGGGCATGGCGCGGAAGATCTCGGCGCGTTCTTCTTTGCTCAGGAACTTTTCCAGGCCGTACATTGCAAAGGCGTTGAGCTGCGCCGTGTCTCGCATCTCTCCGGATAAGACGGCCGTGAGGTCCTTGATGGCACCGAGCATGCAGCCGCTGATATTGATCCACGATCCGATATGACGATCAACCCAGTCGGGCCCGCCGCGGCCGCCCGAATCGGACTGAACCCAGTGGAAAAAGTAGAATACCACTTGGCTGCCCATGCTGTGCGAGGCGAGGACGACCTTTTCCCCGTCGACGTCGACGGCAGACTCGATGTAGGATTTCAGCCGGGAAAAGTATCGATCTCGCACCTCCAGATTGGCATAGGACAGGCGCCAATCGTACGCAGCCGTGTAAGAGTTGGTCGGGTCGTAGCCAATGGTGGCGAGGTTCTCGAATATCTTGTTCCAGATCCAGTACCCCGTGATGAAAAAGTCTGTGGCGTCGAAGCCCTGGGCCGCACGCAGCTTGACGCCGGGTGGATCGAGGCCGGATTTCTTGTCGAGCATGATGTGCTTCTTCCACAGCTCCTTGTCGAGGACGAGGGCCCTCATCATCGTCCAGCTGCCCCATAGTCGCTTTCTGAAGTATGGGCGGGACGTGTTGGCCGTCCCCCAGGACTCGAGGCCAGTGGATATGACGCCGGGTATCATGATGACGGGATGGTGGGCGTGCAGCCCTTCGGCCCGGGCCTTGAGACCGACCGAGAAGGAATCGTAGGCATCCGTCACCTCGCGCTCGCCTTGGACCAGATCGCGCGCGTCCTTGATGAGGCCCGCAGGAAGCACGTCGAGGAAACTGTCCATGCTCAGCTCCCCGATCTCGGGGAAGTCGATGAGATCGTTCGTCTTGGCGAAAAAACCGGCGGCGAACAGGCCGCAGAAGCCGCCGAGCAGGAAGATCAGCGTGTTCCGTCTCTTTCGCGTAGCCTTGGGCGTCTTTTCCACAACGTGGACATGGCTCGTCGGCTGAGCGGCCGGGTGGTCGGTTTGCGCCTTCAAGTCATCGTCAGTCTTCCTCTCGCGCGGCGCGCGCCGGCGGAGCATGGTGGCCATGTCAAAGCACGAGTGCCGCGCTCGTTCGTCAAGGGCGCCGCGTAGAAAGGTGCGTGGGCGGCCGCTTCTTCTTCGCGCTGAGGCAACAAGTCCGGCGCAGCGAGCCTGAGTCGCGAAGTTATTGGAAGTTACGATGCTGTACGCGGGCGCTGGAGCAGCGGCGCCCTGGTCCCATAGTGTCGCTCTCGGATCTCTTCAGCAAGCCCGAGTCGGGAAACGTTGTTTGGTCGAAGCGAGCTGTGAGGCCAAAGGCTTGTAACGTCTGGCCCTGTACCATGGGCTGTCATGGAACATATCACTTGCTACATTTGCGAAGAATTCAGATCACCCAATTTTTTTTCCAACTTATTTGGCTAGACTCGACACGGGCCGCCCGCAGTCACTAAACTGGCGGCGCATCGAAACTTGACTCGGCCTGCCACGACGCAGATCCAAAGAGCTTAACCGTGGAGACTTGATCTCGGGCTCAACTCCAACATCATCTCTCCAAATGAACAACTCCTGCTGGACCGTGATTGCTTCTACCTCGCGGCCTCGATCCTTTCCAGCTCGCGGGGTTGTGTCATACTTTGGTGCCCTGAGCTTTCACATGTGATTATGCGCCTAGAGGGTCGTTCTGGGCTTGGCAATGGAGCGCCCGGAGGGAAGTAAGGCACAGCACCCAGCATGTGCTGTAGGGTAAAGTACTTTACGGTGACTAACTTTCACCCCACCACAACAGGGGTTGGGTCGGGTGACTTGCAGCTCACTTAGGCCGCCACACATTGCTACAGCTTGCCGGATGTGATTGATGCGGTTGCTTGGGGGCCTAGACCCCGGTTCCTGCTCCAAATATCTGCTTCCTGCATCGCTGCTCCTCACGACTCGACCCAACTGCGTTGTCGCGACAGCTGACTTCACACGCGGCATCCGCCCTGCTCGGCAGAGGCACCGAGGCCCTGGCCCAACGCCGACGTCCTTGGTCCGCGCCATTAAGCGTGTCCAGTGTTTCGACGTAAAGCTCTGACCAGAGCTCGGGCTCGCCCTCCACCACCGGTCACCCGTCACCTCCCAGCTCGACTCTGTCAAATGGTCTTCCTTGGTCGTCGTCCTTTCGCACGCCCATGACCTGGCTCGGCACCGCTTTCAGGAGTTGCGCCAGCTCACAGCCACATCATTTCGAATAGCCATGGGATCGGAAACTGTCAGCTTGCCTTCGTTACAAGGGCAAGACCCTGCTTCCACCTTGCGATACATCCAATATGAACATCAGCTCGAGTCTCGTTATCTGCCCGCCATACGCTCGCTCATCTCCAAGGACCTCAGCGAACCGTACAGCGTCTATGTCTACAGATACTTCCTCTGCCAGTGGGCTCATCTCTGCTTCATGGTAAACTTTCCCGTGTAATGCTCCTCGTCACGGCCGGATCAAAAAACTGTATCTGATGCTTTGCCAACTAGGCCCTTCATCCTACGAACTCATCTCTCATTGGCGTCATCATCTGCAAGCTTGACGATCATGCCTCTGAGACGCCAACACGCCGCGGCTACATTGCCATGCTCGTTGTGGAATCGTCTTTCCGGGGTTGCGGGATTGCATCTGCCCTGGTCAAGAAAGCCATTGACGCTATGACGACCCACGACGCTGACGAGATCGTGCTGGAAACAGAAGAGACGAACAAACCCGCCATGAATCTTTACGAACGGCTCGGCTTCCTGCGGTCTAAAAAACTGCACCGGTATTATCTCAACGGCAACAGCGCCTACCGTCTGGTTCTTCCCTTACGGCAGGTCATCGGTACTGATTTATGAGAAATCCGGTCAATCTTGTATATTTGGCATGCCGATGACTCTTGATAACAGGAGACGGCGTGCAAACGCGATCTAGAGCTGGTGAAAACCACCCGATGGCTCAAAATATCATCGATCCTGGCATTGAGCGGAGCGTATAAGTCAACATCAAGGGGTCGGCAGCATACATTATTCCGACATGTCATGATCATTTTGCAATAGCATTATCAACGACCTGATGATTTCCCTTTCTTGATGTTCAATAACACTGCGAAGCCCATTTTCATTCTTAAGCTACCCTTTGCGTCATGAAAGACTTTTTTTTGGGGGGCATCATCGCGCGGTGTCACGAGGGAATTCCCCTGAGTTGTAGATGGAGGCCGCCAGGCCCCATGGATTGCCGCGGGATATGCCGACATACGTATATATATCTGGTTTGGCGCCCGTCAGCTGCGTACCAACGAGGACAACGCTGTTTGTCGAGATGTTCCACTGCTCAAGGGGGATCGACTCACCAGGCTTGTAGAAGATGGGCCGATGAGTCGCTCCGACGAGTTTCAGTTCCCTGAGCCGCTGCAAAACACGGCCAACATCCGCTTTGTCTCCGAAATCCGCCGTGTAGACGCAAATGAGCCGTTCTTTCATTGCATCTGCATCTGCAGAACGAGGGGCGACCTTGGCAGCGATGCCGAGTTCATTGTTTGCGGTCGCTTTGGCGACCATCTCCCATGTTTCGTTTACTTCAGTAGGTGGACAGAACAGCATCCACTTCACAACAGTCGTGTTGGTCAAGTCAGCCACCGAATTTGTCGCCCCGACTTTCAAGGCTGGCACTGACCTTGCCTGTACGAACGCGTCCGGCATGAGCCAAACCAAGCATATCGGCTGCGGCCTGCCGTCGCTCGCGAAATAGCTCTCTTCCAATGAACGCCTGGGACTTGCCACACGTGGTGACTTTGTTGGTCAGATCAGCCAACAGCTCTAGCCTTTCGATGCTTCCTTGCACAACAAGGCGTAACTGTCGGCCTTGTTCCCCTGGCGCCTCATCTTCGTTCCCCTTGGGTATGTCGCCGTTGCGATATCCTTTGTCTTGACGCGCCACAAAGGGATTGCAAATGAATATCCACGGCAATTCATCACTTTGATCTGTGCTTGCCGGGGGCAGCCTAGCGAAAAAATCGTCAAGAGTTTCTGTAAGCTGTCGAGCGTAGGGCACACCAGCGTATGGATTGTGTAGCTTAGCAGACGCAAGAGACGATGGCACTGGCTGTCTGGACGGACAGCCGAATCCCCACTCTCCATGCTTGTCGAGCCAAGCGGAAGCATTGAATTCATTGACGCGACGCTCAAGCTGCTGACGTTCCTCCGGAGACCCTGTTTGACACAGTCAATGGTTTGCGGACATTAGAGCCTCTACCACGGTTGCTTGCCGTAAAACTGCGTATCGTCCGCGTCCAGCTCCATGTTGCGATGTGTCACGCTACGGACGCCACCGCGTTGACTGTGCAAAAAGCCGTTTTCTGAGTGAACATGCTGCGCATTGGGCCAGAAGTCTTGTTGAAATCGACCCTTGCCGCCGAGCCCAGGTGCAGATAATCAATGGGTCACCTGATAGCTTATCGTGCAGTCTTTTGGGGAACTGTGGACGTCTGCATTAAGCGCCCCCGCGGAAAAGCGTCTACGGCATCTGCTCTGCAGTTGGCGGTTAGCTGCGTCAGGTGTCCGTTTGCTTCTGGACCTGGGCTGGCGGCACCACCGCTGAGAAAGCTGTCCCGGCGCGGTCCGTACCCTGATTACGGCGGGTCGATGTTTGACAAAACGCTGCGACTACGCAACAACCCGCTCTGCCAATCCCGCGGGGCTGCACTTCATGGGTGGCCGGGCTTCTATCGGAGTATTTTTCGCCGTGGAACTCCACCCCACTTAGATCAGGAGGCACGGTTTTGATGCCAGGCCGGGTCTTTCATCGGAAGTAAGCATCTCCTTTTGTCTTGACAGCATGCCAAGATTCAATTGAACACATTGATAGAGAATCATCGGGGACTCGCAAGCCTGTGTCGCGGGTCTAATGCCTCCCCAATTGCCCCATGGTCTGGGTCAACAAGGGCAATGGACGGCGAAGCACCGATTGTGTCCAAGAAGCGAATGCGACTGGATCTTCCCCCGAGTTGTCTACAGTTCTGTCCCGTCGATCCCGCGTATTTCGTAGTTGGAACGTATAATCTTCAAGCTGAAGACTCGCGGGGGACTATATCGCCAGACGCTGAGGGTAATCAGGTCGATGTCGCCAGGACACAACAAAATCGAAATGGAAGCCTGATCCTGTTTCGACTCGACGACCGAGATATGTCAGTCACCTTGCGCCTCTTTGTGCCGCTCTCGGCTTTCTGGGCTCCTCATCAATTTTTTGTGTCTCTAATTGAACAAATCTCAGACGCGTCGAGCAGACAATATTACAACCATCGGCACTCCTGGATCTTCGATTTTCTCCTCGAGTCGCGGGCAGCCAGAGTATTCTTGCAACCGTGTCCAGCACCGGTTCGCTGGCCATCTTCGGGCTCGACACTTCTCGCCGCCCTGCACTACGACACATAACTACGAGCCGCTGCGAGGATGTGGGCGAAGATGTTCTCTTCCTGCAATGCAACTGGCATCCGTCAGCCGAGAGATTGATCGCTGTCACGACGTCCACGGGACTTGCTCGGTTGCTGCAACTCGATGATGAGTGGCGCATCAAAGAATGGACGGATCTGAGTGTACAAAACACATTAGAGGCATGGTCCATCAACCTCGTCAGATCGGAAAAGAGCGATGGAGATGTGCAAGGTGAATGTGGACAAACGATTGCGTACTGCGGCGGCGACGACTCCAAGCTGCGGTTTGTTCCGTGGTCCTGGGACAGCAACAGCAGCCTGGAGGAGAGCCACACAACCTCTCCACCAGCAACGATCAAGGGACAACACAATGCCGGAGTGACGGCCATACTGCCTCTCAGCTGCTGGGCACTAAATGGAGGGCGGATAGTCTTGACCGGGAGTTACGACGATCACCTCCGCGTCTTCGCCATTCAGGACTTGGACAGTGGCTGCGCAGCGCAGAGGGTGCAGCTTCTGAGCGAGATCAATCTCGG
This sequence comes from Moelleriella libera RCEF 2490, assembly GCA_001636675.1. Classification (NCBI taxonomy): domain Eukaryota; kingdom Fungi; phylum Ascomycota; class Sordariomycetes; order Hypocreales; family Clavicipitaceae; genus Moelleriella; species Moelleriella libera. The sequence goes on from AZGY01000027.1 coordinate 249,851, forward strand.
AGGCGGCGTTTGGAGGCTGAATCTCATTGACTCGAGCAGCGGGCCACCAGAAGTCGGGAGGGTTCAGATTCGTGTCTTGGCTTCTTGCATGCACGCCGGGGCCAGGATCGTGAGCATCGCCACCAGTGATGGGGCTGTTTGGAAATGTTCAATCGCTGCAAGGTTCGAGGAACATGAGAGCATGAATTACGCTTCCGACAGCATTCCTTTCGATAAAGCTCGCGGCTTGAGGTGCATCTCAACAAGCTTTTACGACAAGCTGTTGTGTTTATGGGAATATAGCCCTTTGTCTGTAAAAGACGGGGCACAGCAGCATCGATCTTGATGACATGGCAAATGCTATGAGCAGGGAAGCGGTGTCGCCGAAGCTGTTCTTGACGGCAAGGAATAAGCCCATTGCTTGGATCGATCTGAAGTAGGCATCGAATTCCGCGCTGTTTCTTCCTTTGGGGAAAAAATGGAGGAAACCACCAAAGGATTGATGCATGCACGATGCCCCGCAACAGCAAACCCCCCTCCCCCCGCCTTCCCTTATTCTGCAGCGTCGCGTGAGACATCCACCACGCTGCTCAGCCGTGAGCCTCAATGATGTACCTCATCTGCCTAGCAGATACCTATCAGGTAACCCTGGGTAGTACGTATGCAGCATCTGAAACAAGGCCCCTCGATTGCCGGACTGCCCGGGTACGGGAGGGAGGGGGCCAACAGCCGCAGGTTTCTAGCAAATTCGATGCAGGGTCATATTGCCAAGGGGTACTCTGTGCACGCTCCGGATATTCGGTCAGAGACATTCGCGCATGGCTTCCTGCTTTTGTGGCACTGGGGACGTTACATGCCGACGTGCCTGTTGTCTGTTGTAGCTCGAGTAAGGTTCCCGAGAGAGCTTCTAGTCTCGCTTCCATCTGTACTTGACGCAAGCGGCTGAGGGATCTGGGGCTGGGCTGAGTCTCCGTCGTAGAGGGAGGACCCGCCAGAATATCTATGCATTTAGGGTTGCTTTGCTTGTTTGGAGGAGATGCTTACAATTCAGCAGAACCGTGACCCTTCCGCAGCATAGTGCCTTCAATCGCGAGCCAGCATCGCATCGCTTGCGCTGGTGCCCTGGCTTCATTTTGGTCTTGATGCGCCGTGTCATGCGTCGCGGTCGACGTTTGCTTCGAAGCTCCCCCCATCGTCATCCCACTTTTTCTACCTGTTTTCCTTTTCCTGTTGTCCTCTGTCTGGGTGGCCCATCTGCTGGAGAACCTCCACGGTCCTGAACGGCTCGCGTGAAGAGGCTCTCGAGTGCCCCAAGCGCCGACAGTACATAGAAAGTTGTATCCACCAGCTCGGGGCCAACAACAACTGCCTAGCCAGCTCCTCAGACCGTACCTTACCTAACTTACCGGGAAACTTTACCAGGCTTGCCGCGAGCATCCAGCACCCTGTGACCCACACCGAGTGACAGCAGCCTTGGCTCGACCGCTCCGCCTACCTCACAGAAAGGTTGGTTACATTTAGCTTTCGACGATTTCCACAATCCCATAGCCGACCTACTTATCCTCCGGACACAATTACTTGTTCCTTTTTCCCTTTCGTTCTCAGACTTGGGACATTTCTCTTTGATTCAGCTGTAGATTCTTTTTGCGTCCCTATTGCTACATGGAGCATCATCATTTCGGACGCTGTTAGCTTGATCGGACGAGAGCTGCTGTTCGCACATTTCGCGTGTTTGCGTCCTGCGGTGCCGTCGCGCTTTATTGCCAAGACGCGAAAAACATCCTACCACGAGACCAGAGACCAAACTTTCTCGCAGTCTCGGAGACCGTCTCCTCCAGTGCATTGCATCACGCCCTTCCAATACGACCCTATCGATTCCCAGCTGCTTTGCTTTGCAAAAAGCGTCTCCATGCAGTCCGGCAGCCGGGAGAAAGTCGAGTACACATGAAGATTCAGAGTTCTAGGCCAACACCCTTTCTGAAAATTCTCAGAGAAACTTGATCTCCGAAACCTCGAGCCGAACCAGCTATTACGCTCGCCATACCTGGGAGCAGGCATGTCGGCGAACGGCGGCGGTCTGGTGATACCAGTACCTGGCTTTGACCTGAGCAATGGCGGGGGGGACGAGCTTTCAGCCCGGATACACGAAGCTTTGGAGATTGTGCACAACCCGTACTCGAGAAACGATGCACGAAAGACGGCGCAGTCTTTTTTGGAGGACGTGAGGGATCTTCCCGAGGCTCCATTTCAGGGCTACAAGCTGGCCTCGGACAGCAGCCAACCACCCGTTGTTCGCCACTACGCCTTGTCCCTCCTAGAATACGGCATACGCTATCATTGGACCGCCTACAATGCTGCACAATCTACCGCTGTACGAGACTGGGTGCTGCTTCTCGCTCAAGGCGTGCGCAAAGACGACCCGCTCTACCTGAGGAACAAAACGGCACAGATGTGGGTTGAGCTCGCCAAGGCATGTTGGGGAGCCGAATGGATGAACATGGACAGTTCACTTGTCGAATTGTGGCGGACCTCAGACTCGACTGCTCACAAGGAGTTCGTCCTCTTTGTGTTGGAAACACTTTCTGACGAGGTCTTCACGGGCGACGATGCAGTGGTGGCTTTGCGGGAAGGAGTGCTGAGTAGAGCTTGCGTCGAGATATTCACCCCGATCGCCGTCTTAACCGAGGCGTTTCCGACGCGCCAACCGGGTCCGAACGTTCGCTGCGATGCTGAAGGCTGGCTCGGACGTGTCTCCGAGTTTCTGAGTTTCTGCATAACATCTGATGCCAATAACAGCGCTGAGGCGAAAGGGTGTGCGGTGAAGGCCCTATCAGTTTTCCTGTCATTGATGCCGTGGGCAATCCCGAAGGCCATAGCAGCAGCTCGATGTGTTGACGTGATGATGGCCGGCCTATCGTCGTCACATACCGACATTCAAAAGGTACAACCTCCGAAACTCTGCAGCTGAGAGACAAATTACTGACAGGACCGTCGACCAGGGCTCGCTCGAGGCTCTTCATGCGCTGTACTGTCGCACCAACCTCTCCGATGAAGAGTTTCGGGAGCTAGTGGCACCCATGTATAACCATTCCTCGGTAAGCCTGTGTAAAGGGCTCTATGAATGGGCCACTGTGAATCCTGAAGATATCGACGAGGACAAGTATCAGATTCTCAAGAAGCTGTCTGAGGTATGTGGACGGAAGGAAGATTTCATTTGCCTCATGGATCTTATCCCAGCCGCTAACGTAATCGAGCAGATGTTATCATGCCTCGGCGACTACTTTGAGCGCAAGTTTCCACAAATACCGGCGAGCGCAGCCACCTCTGACTTCCTGCAACTGCTTGTTCAAGTCGCGCAGAGTCCTAGCTTGATGGTATCAATCCCTATTCTCCTGACTTGGACAAAGCTTCTCAGCCACAGAACGCTCGGTCAAAGTGACGATGTGTCCGCAGCAATAGGACCGTTGCTAGAGATTTGCAGCTCCAGATTGTTACGATATGAGAATCTGCCAGAAGACTCCAATGATCCGACATTTTTATACTTGATGGAGGATACGGATACGATACCCGAAAGACATGCATTCCTGGGGAACTATCGAAGATACTGCGTTTACAATATCGAACATATCGTGCAACTGAAGCTCGTTGAAGCAATTTCACATGTCCTGGGACAAACAGAATACATTCTTCAAAATCTCTACAATGGCGAGCCACCTTTCGACAGTGAGAAGAGCCTCTGCACATTTCCGTCCAGCAAAATCTTGACCTCTTCAGCTGACAGAAAAAACACAGAGAAAACATATTCAAAACATTCCATGCCGGCCCTGAAAGTCGATTCTCATTTTACTACCATCGAAGCCACATTGAAAGGATACGTTAAGTGGAGGAGGCAACAAGGTCGTGATCATGTAGGTTCTGGAGGCTCAGGGTGGAGATGTATCCCAAGGGCTGACACCATCTTCTCAGGCACAGCGGGTTGCTGAGGTGGAATCCAGTCTAGAGCAGTGGTGCAATAAGTTGTTGGAGATGAACATCGAGGTTGGTTGGCTTCAGTGCGCGCGGGCCGCATGGCCAACATGCTTGCTAACATAGTTTTCAGGATCCGACCATCCAAAAACGCGCGCTGCAACTGCTTGTTTTCTTCTCCACCACAGCGTTGAACACGAGCGCTGGCTTTATGCTTAAAGTCCTGGAGCATATTCTCCTGACTTGGCCGAAACTCGACCCCGAGCATCGGGCCTATAACGACTGTGTAAAAGATCTACAGGCCGAAAGTATGGTTGAGCTGCATCGCCTCGCCGCAGAGATGCCTGATCACCTCCTCGTACGTGCTGTTAGGCGGTTTGCTGAATGTGGATTCTCGTCTGACTTGTGAAAGGGTGTCTACGATCAAATCGAAACTCAAGTCAACGAGATGATGAACTCTGGTGCATTAGATGAGAAAAGGACCTTGGCTTACAGGAGCTTTCTCTTCCTCATAATGTAAGATATGGCGAAGGTTGAATTGCAGGCATGCTGCAAACGCTTCCTCTAACCTTTTGGCAGACACCGAGCCCATGGCATTGATGCAAAGACAAAAATTGAGAAACTGGCTCGATTCATCGATCCGGTCAAAGCCTATTGGCAAAGCGACAATATCAGAACATCCCTCGGGTCGTATTCGCAATTTTGCGAGTATCTAGCTCTCAACAAGGCCCAGAGGTACCTGGCCAGCCGACAGGCACACAGAATAGCCGACTGGGGCGCGTGCCCACTGGATGACGAAGGACTTGCTCTACAGAACGAACTCGAGGAACGGCTTAAGGTATGCTGTAGTATTCTGGCCAGGCCTGAAGTGCTTGCTGACATTCAACTGCCTAGACATTACCACTTCGACCTACGAAAGCCTTTCTGGCCTTTTGCGTTGAGCGTCTGGACAGAACCTCAGAGGTATTCCGGGTCTCGTACGCGCTCTGGCAAGAAGGCTTCTCCAGCATACTCGCTGACTTGCTTCAATATCTGAAGTGAGCGACCGCTCCCTTGCCACCCTAAGGGCCGCAGTAGAGGCGCTAACAAGCATATCAGATTCGCTCATGCAACACACAATCCTGCCAGTTGGACGGAGTGGCCTGCCGAGATGCAAGGCATGGTCGACCGTGTTCTGAGCGATAGGTTCTGGCAGGCGGGCATTTCGGAGGGCAGCAAAGACGACTTTTACGCACGCGTCATCGACAAAAAGAACACAGTCGAAGGTCTCGCGTCCACCATCCGCGGCTCTGTGCGTTTTGTGAGAGAAGCAGCCTACGCCACCCTCTACTGCATGAGCAGATTCACCATGCAATTCTATGGTTTCGATGGCCTGTCGGGCCCCCTGTCCGAAGCGCTGTTTGCAGACTCGATTTGGCTGTCGACCCACCAACAGAGCAATCTTCTGAACCTGGTGCGATTTCTTGTCGATGACTGTCCAGTGGAGTACCGGGAGCAATTCCTGCCTGGGCTTCTCGCGGCGTGCTTCACGCGAATGGATGCCAAGATTCACGGAGACTGGGAAAAGATGGAGAAGCACCGGATCTCGGCGGCGGACGGAGAAGCCGGACTGAAGGAGGAGATGAAGGCGGAGAGCATCCTGCGTCAGGTCACCTATACAGCCGCCATGTTGGTTGCTGATTTTCTCGACCCAACCAAGTCCAGTCAGTTATTTTTTCTTCTTTTTCATGCACCTGAGACGTGCCTTATTTGTTTGATACAAGGGAAATCGCTTGGCTAATTTGGGCATTGCTTCTTTTTTTCCAGACCCATCATCTGGTCCCTCCAAACCTCGGCAGGTAAAGGATGCACTCGAAGCAATCGAGCCGCCTCCTGCAGCCTGCTCGCTTCGGAGGTTTTGTCTGATGAGACAAGAGATCATTGAGCCTCTCTTGGTATTCTGCACTCATGGAATCCGGATGAGGGACACGCGATGTTGTGGCATGATTCTGCGACTCTTCATTTCTCTCGTTCCTGAGTTTCAGGGCGGACAAGGGCAAGTCAGGTCCAAACAACCGGGGCCAGCAGCCACACAATTTCTACGGAAGCTAATGAGGCAAGCAGGGCAAACACCTCTACGTCTCAAGCGGACTCGCACTGCATGATACCTGTGGAGATCAGCTCTATTGTTCGCGAGTACATCGCATCAGATGTCCTCAAAGCATGTTTAAACTCGTTCCACGAGCCGTACTTTGTCGAGGTCCAGAAGGAACTCGCGTCGCTTATAGCCGCCATTGTCGTCTACTACGGATCTACCACTACCACGCCGCAGCGCATTCTCCTCTCTGTACCGCACGTCAGTACAGAGAAATTCGAAAAGCTGCGCCCGTTCATGAGCAAGCCCGAAAGCCACCCGCGTCAGCAACGAGCCTTGGTACTGGATTTACTGAAAGACCTCAAGGGCGTGAGTGTTTCGGAGATGGGCAAGCTTGCCAAAGTGGCATCAACAGGAGGTTTCGCGGGTTCGTCGGCGCGAAGCAAGAGGGGCAACCGAAGCAAGATGGCGCAAGGGTTCATGGATGCTGCTCCGGCCTCCTCCCTGTCGACTGGAAATGCCGAGGTTGTCACAACAAGAAGCGACCACCTCCACCACGATAATAACAACGGGATCCCTGGCGGCGGCGGCGGCAGAACAACGCCAGAAGCATTGGAAGGCGTCTCTCATTTGTTCGAGGGCTAGCTCACTAGCTCCTCAGCGCGAGCGCAACAGCGAAACGGGAAAGAAGAAAGGCAGCAAAGTGAGACAATTGCTGCGGTCCCCGTGCGCGGAACCACACGAAAATGACAGACAGGGTGTGACACACACACATACACAGAGAGGCTGGGAGACACAGACCCCCCCTGCATCTCATGCGCAAATGCCGTCAAGGCCCATGGGTTCACACACATGCACATTCACACACACATATATACATTCATATGCCGAGATGTGGCACATGGCGTTGAGACGCATACGACGCACTGGTTAGGGGAAAAAAAATAAGGAGACCTCCCATGCCACCACCGACCAAATGAGTGGCCGGCCCTGCGCTCTTTGCAGCTCCATGGCACCACCAACAATGTGCAGGAGTGAGTGGGTGAGAGGGCGGGCACAGCTGCCGTTTGCCCTCGGGTGCGTGTGTGTGTGTGTAGGTGTGCGTGCTGCAAGCAAGCCAAGAAGAAAGACGAGGAAGTACTTTTTCCTCCCCATCAACTCCCTCGCCTCCTTTTCTTTTCATTTGTGCTTGTTCCACTTTTCTTCACGATTTCGGCGCCGGCCTGTTTCTATTTTTCCTCGTATTTCTCTTTCCCCCCATCTTCATCACGTTTGCGATTCATCTAAAAAGTTTTCAGCGCTGGTAGGTGAGGCTTTCGCTCCATGTTGCCACCTTCACCATACTACATGCTTGCGCTAAGCCACACCACCTTTTCTTACTCTTCCTGAAATGATGAGTGGAGAACGGGCTGGCCGGCTGGATGGGTGGGGAGGTGGATGGCTGGAGGGAGGGAGGAGGGATGGATGGATGGATGGATGGGGAAATGGCTGAAACCGACACAACGGCAGAAACTGAGACAAAAACGTGGCAATTAGACAGACAGACCGGCAGACAGACAGACAGGAGGGCTTGCATCGAGTCCCAATGTAGGAGGCGCCATAGTCAACTACGAACAGACCGGTAACGGTGCAAAACGTACGTGCGTACTTGGTAGTAGATGGACGGGTTGCTGATCAACAAAAAGGAAGATCGGATCCTCAGGGGAGGAGGGGGAACGAGAAGCGGAGGGGGAAGGGGGAGTGGGGAGCTTCAACTCGTGGTTGTTACGCAGGCAGGGGGTGTGTGCCCATGATGATGACGATGACGGCCCATGAGCCTTTTTTTTCCCTCTTCCAACCGTTGGCTACATGCTCTCAGTACACACGCGCATCTGAATACAAACCAAGTCAAACCTCACCACCCGAGCGTCTGGTTGGGTGCGACGACGACGACGACGACGACAACGACGATGACGACGACGGGCGGCGAAGACGTTCGAGAAGCATCCAAGCGCGCTGGTGTGTTTCCGGATGCAGCAAAGCTGGTCTCACTCGTTCGGCGAAGCTTATATCGTGCTTGTCATCCCAGGACCCAACGCTTGTGCGCAGGCAGGGCCTTGATGCAAAAGGACGTGGTACAAGTCAAATTTGCCCCAATTGAGGCCCCTTTCAATAATACTTTGACAAGCGCGGCGGCGGCGGCTCTCGGCCGAGGCATGGCTCAGCAAGTACGTGTACGTGACAGTATGCCAGTGTGAAGGATTGCGTGCCGCCTAGCAGCTTGACTGGTGGGGCAGGCGGCGCACGGATCATCAAAGAGCCAAGAGTGTCCGCAGCCTGGCAAGGTTGGTTGGCCACCTCATCCGCGACCAACTTTGATTGCCAATATCTCTGTAACCGACTGTTGGTGCCCGATGGGAGCTGGGGGTGTGAGTGTGTGTGTGTGTGGAAACGCGTTTGCCTCGGTATTCGCGTCTTTTGGCCCCAATTCCCCGTCCATCGCGGCTTGTCAACGCAAAGGGACGACAGACATTGCCATTATCCTGACTCCGGGATCAGCAAAAATTCGCTTGGACCTCTGTAGAGCAGTGCGGTGAGTTCATCGGCTGACCTTGAGATGATCGCCTTCCATAGCTGGCAATCCCATAGACAAGGATGGCTCGGTCCATGGATGAGCCTTTTCGGCCGAAAAGCATTCCCTCAAAGAAGCAGAGACGGGCCTTCCTAGCTCGTTGTCCGGGCGCGCCAAAGCCAGACCGAGGGGGGGAAAGACAGAACCATGCCAACGGCGGCACTCTCAGGATCTGCAAGCACCGGCCATCTCAAGCGCCCGTCGAGACGAACTGGACAAGACTCCCTTGTCCGTTCAGAGGACAGGACGACAACTACCAGGACACCCATGCGAGGGAGAAACCGGCACCCTCGGTCTGCTGCTCTCCGGAACTTGTTTGTCTCCTTCCCCCGCACCCGCCAGGGTAACGCGTATATTGAGAGGGACGTCTTTCTCTTGTGTCATGCCGCTTGACGCCAAGGCAAATCGAATGAGGTGCCGAGGCACATCAGAACGTCACTCCCATCGACGCATTGATGGCGCGCCGACTGCCCAAGTCAGAGCACCGCACCCCGTAGCTGGCAGAAAGTACATGCGCCAAATTCCACCTCACGGCAAACCTGAGTGATCCCTACCCTACAACGCCATCAGTACTCACCAATGGCGTAGTGTCCATGTTCAGACACCACATGGCGGTAGAAAAAGGAGGCTGCCTCTTCCGCGTATCCCTGGCGCACATCCCACACGGAATCGCGGGTCCCCCACACGCACCAGGCCCGCCGAGACGAGGGCACGTGGCGAGTTCATCGACGCTTGACCGATAACACGAATGGATTCTGCAAGTGTGTATGTGCTCATGTGTAGTAAAACCTGCTTTGCGGTGCAGCTTGCTTGGTGAAAGAGAAGACCGGGCTCTGAAGTTGACACGCACGCGCCGTCCAAGACCGGGAAGCTCGGCTTACAGTCGCTGGCCCTGTACGTGAACTTTGACGTGCGGTTGCGTCGATCCCGTGTCCGCTGTTTGAAAAGCTTGGTGCTTCGGGAGCGCTTGATCTGGACGCGTGGATCCAGAAACTCATCAGCTGTCCACAGCCCAAGTCAAAGCCAATATATTGGTCGATATGGGATGGACCATTCAAGCTCGACAATGGCAGTTTGCGAGTCAGTTTCGATCGTCAGCAAGCCACGTCCTCTGCGCCACTGTCGGTATCCATGCCATGCCAACGGAAGAGGCCATCTGAATAGGCCCCCGTCTCCTATCAGAGGTCGTCGAACACGAAGACCACTGGCTGACTTGTCATTGTCTCCCCTGATCTTCACTTGACAAGTCGTCCTCACAACCGCATCTAGCGCGCACGTAGGGGCGTACGATGAGCTGATGAGCGGGTCCGGCAGATGTCTAGCGACGAGACATCGTTTGAAGCTAAAGAGGGGGCGGAAAGTACATACAAGGTCAGGGCCAGGGTTTCCACCTTTCGAGGTGCAGATTGGTGCCGCGTTGCAAGTTTAGCCATACATATGTTTCTCGGCCGTATTCCTACGGCCAAGTCCTGCCACATAGCTGAGATCGCCATTGTCCCTATGGCAAGTCGGGAGGGAGATAAGAAATCACGGAGGGCAACCCCAATCTCGTCCCTCACCCCTGGCGAGCTGACCATCCGAGATGATTTCAATACGAGTCAGCGGAACGGCACGGACGATAACGTATGGATGGCACACGTCAGTCATGGTCGCGAACAGGGACGCAGCGTGGCTCTTGGCGCGAATTGCACTTGCAACATAGCCAGCATCCGGAGCCTTCTTTCCTCGAAACAAGGGCAACGACAGCAAACCGATAGATTGCCAAGCTGCATCTTTTGTTGACAAGATAGCAACGCCAAGAAACGCATGCTCGCCACGCTAAACGCCTCGGGTAACAGAAATGATCGACATGGGAAAAACCAATCATTCATCAATCTTGACGCTCTGTGGCTGACACGTTTTCTGGCGCCACAATCAGCTGTTACGCTCGACTAAGAATGGCATTGGCGACAATAAAGGTTGCGCAGCGCGTGGCGGCGCCGCGTGGCTGTGAGCACTTACATCTTGACAATCGGGAACTGGCCGTCTGCTTTTCAAGGACCAGCCATCTGTGCAGTTTTAGAGCGGATCCGTCCCCCCCTCCCCTTTTTTTTTCACCCGTTGGTTTCCTGCTCGTCGATTTGGCTGGCGGCGGTTATCTGTCAAGCTCTCAATAGCGTCGCGAGTCTCGTGTTAGTAAATAGAACCTTTGGCAAGCCTTCGAGAAGCCCCCAGTGGCTTCGGCAGTGAGCGTAGCACGCAGAAAAGTTGACCCTTTGACGCAAGCCTTGCCTCATCCACCGGTAACGGCGGTGCATAAGCTCATCGCGAGCCTGGCATACACGCTCTGAGGCCAGTTGCGGGATCGACAGTTGTGCATCTGCGGACAGGGATGCCAATCATCGCGTCGTGGACCGGGCATGACCTGCTGCTGAAGCAGCTAAGCTGTAAGCATCATTAATTTGCGAAAAGAACCGGGAACATAGATGCTCTGTTCATCTGCTCGGGTGTCTTGTTCTCACCTTGGCATCCGTCATCTGCACTGGCTGGCAGATCCCGCCTGAGACACCTGGCTTCCCGGCCAGAGCAAGGAACATGGTTTCTGCTTCGGCCCGCTGTGCGTGCAGATTCATCGCTACTGCGACCCGAGGCGCTTTGCGATTCCAACGGCTCTGGGATGGCCGAGGCCGAGTGCGCAGCGCGGTCCTTGCGCAGTGGGCGATGACGATGGATTTTGGGAACAGACAGATCACTCCTGCATATTTGCAACGAACCTGTGCCTTCCGCCTGCAGGCCGAGCGGGGTAACCGCCAGCTGCAGCCGTCATCTACCAACTGCTGCTACCTTCACGGCAATTCGCCTGACAAGAACGTCAATGGCATCCCGGATGAAGCAAATGCACGGTCGTCTGTGTCCTGTCAGGCTGGCAGACGTGGCTGATCACATCACTGTATCGCGCGCCAGAAGCCGGCTCTCTGCACGACATGTTCAAGCGTGCTGGGGTAAGCTGCGTTGCGACGGGACCGAGGCAGATCTCACACAATCGCTATATATTAATATCTATATTCGTCAAACAGGCGTTGCGGCGGGTTCGCACCCCATGCTCGTCTCCCTCTCGCCAGTCGTCTCGGAGTTGCTCGACAATGTTACATGGGCTGTGCTGTCAACGTCACAGATCAACTCCGGACCCAGGCCTCCCAAACATGCCCGGCAAATCCCGTCACAATCATCATCATCATGATTTTCCCTTGCTCTGTCGTCGCCGTAAAAAGACAGGCATGTTTGTCCTCGGCCGACGGTAGACGACACGGCGAGAGCGCTCGTTCGGACAAACCATTTGGCCTCGTACCTCGTTTGCCACCTCACTAGACGAGTCAGTCCCCGTGTGGGAGGCTGGGTCACCGTTGATAGTTTCTCCCGGGCACGATGACTTCGACAATGGCCAGGTTGATATCTTTCAACAAGGTTGACGTGCACCGATAAAACTTCGTCGTATCAGTCCGCTTCACAGCCAAATTGATGCGCTTGGGATCTACACCCCAGGTCGAGGTATCTAAATCGGGCCTGGCGGATTCGGGACATATGCCCTTGCTCTTGTCAGGCATTTTGGTGCCTAACAAGCCGTCACAATCTGCAGCTCAGCTCCGTCTTCTGGCTACAAATCGCTCGGTCTTGGGTCATTCCGTCCAGGTGTCACTAGTCTATCAATGTTCCGTGTCTCGTGTTCTCCGTGATCTGCACCAAGATACATTTGGGTCTCCATGACCGGCTGTCATTCCGAGGCCGCCATGCATATTGTGGGCAGAAGCCACACCACCACAACGGCGCCAAGTTGATGGAGGCCTGCACAAGATGGCGTGGAGCCAAGCTACGTACATGATGGCTCCTTCAGCGGTCCTTGATCCCTGCCGATGAATGTGGGTTCCCATCCGGCTCTGGCTATCTCGGGTGGACGGAGGGGGGTTGTAGAGTTTGTGAGTATGGGGCCCTCTCACAAGCTGTTGGCGTTTTCCGATACTAGCTTGCAACCACTTTGATTTTTAAATGCGCTAATATGTTTCCCCAATAGATTGCTGGTCCCAGGCGGCAAGGCAACCAGGCCGTCAGCCTTCACCTCCTGGCGGTAGCTCTGTATCAACAGCGAGCCAGCCCGGTCTGAAAAGAGAAAGAAGCAAGAAAAGGAGAGCACGAAAGAAGAAGGTGGAGCAATTTTCCGAATTCACCCGAAGAAAAAAAAAAAGAAGAAGAAGAAGAAGAAGAAGAAGAAGCATAAAACAAAGACTTCAGAGAAAGATAGCAAGAGCTCTGATGATAGACGAGCTGTGGCAAGCGGAGCGGCCTCAATCGGATCTGTTTTGTGTCTGATTGCGGAATGTTAACCAAGCCAACTCCACATTTGTCTCGCGGAACCGGAAGCGAATTGGTTCTCGCCAACCACACACGATAATCGTCATGCAGCAGTTGCAAAGCAGGCAATTTCAGACTGAGCTCCTACTACCTTGCATAACAATCGACAAGACAGTCGATGCGAGCCCTCTGAGCCTGGCAAGTGGTGCGAAACATCATGTTTGTAGCTCATCTCAAACCAGGAACGCCGCACAGCCGGGATCCGCTGGCGAACTTGTGCGGATCAACGTGAGGACGCCGGGGAAAGAAAAGCCCCTTCCCCTGCCTCTTGGCATTTGCCCTTCCGAGTGACAAGCCAAGTCATGGATGTAAGGCTGCATCGATACTAGACTGCGACCGTCAGTCGATTTGGTTGAGCGAGCCCACTTGGTCGAGGCTAAGCCGAACCCAAACCTTCACGGCAGCATTTCTCAGCTGCCAGGTGGTCTTCCACCATTCCCTGCAACGATGAACGTTGCTGTCTCTCGTCGTCGTCGTCGCCCGCAATCCCAGTCGCACGGCACCTCGGCCCGCTACTTGGCCGCACACACCTTCCTCGTGTGAGGTCGACCTTGTGTGAGGTCGACGTGGAACCGACTCTCGCGGCTCAGCAGGCGCGAACAAGCCGGCACTGATAACGTCTCTGCCGCCGAGCACTGGGATGGGATTCTGGGGCAATGACGGATCACGAGAGGGGCGCCGAAATAGCGAAATGCGCACAATTAAGACGGCATTTATTGGTGCTGATGGGGCCCCGTGGCTTGGCTAGTCGCTTCTAGGCTGGCCGCGAGTTTGGAGAGCACTACTGGCACGAAAGTACGGAGCATTCAATGCATCGTGCTAGTGTCCCTACGTGCCGGTCGACGTTTTCCAGGAAGCAAGATGTCGCTCTTGGGGCGCCAGGCCAAAACTGTCCGTCGTTCCCCATTCGATTGCGCAAATGCCCCAAGTTTCTGGCTCTGGCGCTCCCGCAGGAGGGCCGGTATGGAGCAACTACTGTAGATGGGCAAGGTACATAAGACACAGGGTATCGAGGCCCCCGGGCCTGGCTAGCGCGGTAGATTCGGCCATCTAGATTTCAGGACTGCGTTGCAGATTGGATCCTTACTAATACCCATTTCTCGCGACGCCACCATACGAGCGACGGTGCCAATTGAAGATGACACCGCGCTTTGTTGCTTCATATGAGACGGCCAATGCCCAACGAGCAACACGGCTCTACATTCTGCCAGGCATTTCCGACTCGCTGCTCGTGCCTGTCTGCTCATCCCCAGCTTTTCCAGCATCACGAAATGGTGAGCAAAAGCCGTGGCTAACGGCTTAAATGTCCTCAACGTCCTCGGGCCGACCGTTTGTAGTAATATCGGTTTTTTTTTTCAAACGGCTTCGGCGGCTGTATATAATGGGTGTTATGGATATCATTATGCGGCGGACTTCTTCTCACTTCGCTTGTTATCGACGGACTTTCTAGGGAGAAGAAGCCCGTGCCTGGCTCTCAAGGACAGGAATACCACATCGGTCATCCATGCCGTGCCATGCACATTCGGACACGCGCGCGGGCGCGCGTGGAATCATACGTACATCCAGTGTTAGTTTGTAAGCCGCAGCAGGTACAAAGACACCGGAACTCACAGGGGCACACACACACACGATATGCACACACTCACTTTTTTTCACACACGCGCGCGCACACGCACACGCACACACACACACACACACACACCAGCAAATGCGGTCTGCAACTTGCTACATATGGTGGAGTTGATGCATTTATCCTCTCGCAGCAAGTGGCCCTGATGCTGCCTAAGTACCTAGGTAGGTTGCCATTCATTCCATTTACACTGCATAACCGCATGGTATTGGAAATACCCAATGTCCACAACAAGCGCTGCGGACATGATGACGCCCACAACTGCCTCTTTCCCGATGAGTGGTCCTTTTACCTTCACAACTTCCAATTCGTGCCTGCCCCTCCCGCACTCCTCCCTTCCTTCCACCCTACTCGCTCGCTCGCCCCCAGAACATGGGAGCATGGGAACTAGCTGGACCTGCGTGCTCCACTTTCGTCATGCCCACACGCCCACGTCGGATGTATGTGAATGCACGCCCACGCCTTCCGCTCGGCCTTTGGATCACCACGCGTAGGTCCCCCGGTTTGAGGTGCTCATCTGGTTTCATTGGCTATCTTGCCGTCCTCCAGGCGGGCTTTGTTTTGCCATGCCTGCCACCATAGCCGCTAGAGAATGAACGTCCCCATGCCCTACTTTATCTGGCCGATGGGCAAGGCGTAGGCGTAGGAGTAGGCGTTTCTGGTTCTAGCTGCTTCCTGTGACAGCAGAGGCTGTGGAGGACCCTCAGGGCATCTTGAGAGCACCACCAAGACCTTGCTCGAGCCGGCTACATAATAACGACCCCAGGCCCACTGACAGTGACATTAAACCCATAGTCCCGCTTTGGACTTCTTAAAACTGCTTCAGTCGGCCCTCATCCTGCACGTCGACCTGCTCACCTGCTGCCTGCAGCTCCAATCGCAACCACTGTTTTTCTTTGTTGTGCCTCGGACCTTGTTTCTATTCCAACTGGTCATCTGGACCTTGGTGCGCTTCGACGGCCGCCGGCTCGAGAAGTCACTTTGCTACCCACCGAGCACTTGCTTCGCGCATTTCACTTTTTGACGACCTTGTGCTAAACCACAAAAGTCTGGCCCAATCAAAATCGGAAAAGGGAATTTTGGTCACTCGGTCTTTCACACATCGTTCAAGGCCTGACCAATATCACTTCCCTCCCCCTCCCCCCCCCTCCCTCTTACTTCTGTCTCTTCGTCTCTCTCTTTTTCCTCTTCCCCCCCTCCTCTCTGACTGCCCACCCTCTCCCGGTCAGAAGACGACCTCAAGTTTGGTCTTTTCGTAAAGGTTCGCTCTTAATCAACCTTGACGAAGCCGAGTTGGAGAAGCCCTTGCGCCCATTTCTGGAGTGTCACACGAACTCTCCAGACTCACTCTACACGCAACAACCAATCAATTCCTTGGCACCCATGTCGCCCTAGCACGCACCGGATACGCTTTTTCGAATTGACTGCGGAAACACACCTGCGCTCCGTTGTTCACGTCCCAGACACTTCCATCGTCTGGTTTTCAGCTATCCTCTCGAAATACCTCATTTGAAATAATGGTATACTGTGGCAAGCCCTCGAGGGGCTGTCAGATGTGCAGGACCCGTCGCATCAAGGTGAGAACGCAAATCTTCAAAGCTCCTGCCCAACTCTCTTGTCCGGCTCACAAGCTGACGTATGTTACTCCAGTGCGACGAAACCAAGCCGACTTGCAACCAGTGTGCCAAAAGCCGGAGGATTTGCCCGGGTTACAAGGACGAGTTTGATTTGGTCTTCCGCAATGAGACGCAAGCAACGGAGAGACGGGCAAGGAAAGCTACGAAGAAGGCTCTTGCGCACAAGCAAGGGCGCGAAGCAGACCGCGGAAACTCACCACTTTCGTCAACTTCGTCCGATACCAGAGGATCTCAATCACCGAAAACGCCAAAGTCGCAACTGTCTCGCATGGGCTCCGCTCCCCAGCTTCCACTCGAGGACCAGGCGGCTTGTCACTTCATCTCCAACTATGTCCTCGTCCCTCGACATGGCAGCCTGGTAGGGTTCATGGAATTTGTTGTGCCTCTTCTGAAGGCTGAAAAGGTGCCCACACACTACAAGTATGCTTTTGAGGCCTGCGCCTTGGCATCGTTGAACAATGGCGTCGGCAATCGCAATCATTTTGAAAAGCAAGCGCTTGGAAAATACACGAAAGCCTTGTCCACGACCTTCGCCGCTCTGCGTGATCCTGACGTGGCAAAGGAAGATGCCACCTTAGCAGCTGTTCTGCTTCTCGGCCTATTCGAAAACATTACCGCGAAAACCATGGGAATGCTAGCCTGGGGTTCGCATATCGAGGGTGCGATACAGCTTACAAAGGCCCGTGGCCGTAAGCAGCTTCGTACGAAAGTCGGTCTGAACATGTTTATTGCCGTCCGCACGCAGATGGTATGCCCATTCCTTTTCCCCTCTCCCGTTTCGCCCAACGATGGACTCATTGGCCGTGCACGGGCAAATTTGCTAATCGACGAACAGATTATACATAGTCTCAGTACGTCCAAAGCACCAGGAATGGACGTCTCATGGTGGATCGAAGACGCGGTCAGAGACAGGCACGCTTCCGAGTGTCAGCGGCTTTGCATAAAAGTCGGAGAACTGAGGGCAGAAGCGAATCGACTACTCACTACGGTTCCACGGACTAGCCACAATATGGAGATTGTCATCGACATGATCCGGCGCTGTCAGGCGCAAGATCAGGCCTGCGCAAGCTGGTGTAAAAATCTCCCCGACTACTTCCAGTGCAAAACCGCCACCTGGGAGGACAACGTGCCCAATGGGGACTACACAAAGGCCGAAGTCTACCCCGGTCGAGTCGACGTCTACAATGACCTCTGGGTTGCCACCATCTGGAATATGTTGCGTTGTGCGAGAATTATTCTGAATTCCATCATCGTCCGATGTGCTGCTTGGGTCTGTGCGCCGGTCGATTACAGAACGACTCCTGAATATGCCAACGCTGCTCGGACTTCAGTCGACATTGTTACCGACGTCATCTCCTCGGTTCCATACCAGCTCGGCTGGTTCTGCAAACGCAAAGACCTCCTCGAAAGAGCGAATTTATCGACATTTGCCTGTGGGGAGGATGATTCCTCCAAAGGCCTGTCTGGTTATTTCATGACTTGGCCGCTTGCCTTCATACATTCTCTGGACTATCTAACAGATTCTCAACGATCATGGGTTCGTGGCCGCCTACAATATATAGGCACCCAGCTGGGCGTACGCTACGCTTTGCTGCTTACTCAGGTAGGTCCGAGTTCCTTGGACAACGCACGTCTACGTGTCTGCTGTACCAATTTTTTTTTACTTGATCATCGCAAACACGTTTTCTGACTTGTCGCAGTTGAACATTCGCATCCCGTCTATGCTTATCTGCAGAGACGGCATGATTGCCCGGCCATTCCCACTGACACATGATTTCGAACGACAACTCTCGTCGAAACTACCGCGGCCAGCACCCAGCTTTTTGGCCAGTCCAATGGTACCTCAGTCGGAAACAGTGGAGAAGGCCAAACTGGATCAGGAAGCTGCCGACATACTGACCATGGCCATGAATGCTTCTGGTAGTAATATGGATGAACGGATAACGAAGACCTGGCTGGAATTCCAACATGTCACCACCACAGCCATATGAAGTCAGATTGATTGAGCGCTTCGAAATTATTACCGCTTCTTTTTACATACATTGATTTTATCAGTATCAGCGGGAGGTTCGCGATGTGCGAGCTTTGAGGCTTGGAGGAGTTCTGCGACGGTTCTTGGGAGCTTTGAAGCTATTTATCTTGTCTGTTTCATTGTGGGTTTTGACATCGGACGTTCGAGACTAGCATTTCAGGAGATCGGTGATGACATTTGTGCCGACCTTTACACGATCTGAGGGTTAGGTCGGCACCGGCTTCGCATCAAACTGCACATGGAATACGGGGTGCAGCTTTTCGTTCTAAGATGCAGAAGCATAAGGAGAAGCAACGCTGCGACGACGATGCCTGACTCTGGCCTGTGGCAGAGCTCATGGCATTGCATGTACTTGTATGTATGAGAGAGATAATCAACTCGGCACATATTGAATCAAGTCTATTGAGATGCTGTAAACAACAGTGATAAACCGTGAAAAGCTTAGCTCCTGCCCCTCCGTACGGCAGAAAAGGTACAGATCATCATTGATGCTTGCGTTTCATCCACGGTGCGCTGAGGGGTTGGCAAGGCGACGTCCCGACGAAATGCAGGAACCAGGCCCAAGACAGGTCGTCCTTTAGGGTTCCACAACGCATGCATGTGCCGTCCACTAGTAGAGTGTGACTGTCGCGGGGACACAAGGGCAGAGCGCTGTGTTCAAAGAGGAAAATTTGAGACGTCGTATTCGTGTCGCTGGTCCAGGTCGACCTCATGTTGGCCATCTTGGGCAATGCGCGACTACCTGATAGGTAGGTGGCACCTTGTCTCTTTCTTTCTTAGGTTCCATCCTTCCTTCATCTTCTCTTTTGTCTTTGAGGCAGGAAGAGAATATGTTAGCAAATCGTATAGGACGGTCAAGCATAATGAAGGTGTGGGTTTGATGACGCACAGTTGGTTATCAGCTTTGTTGTTGGGTTGTTGGCCCAAATTCCAGGCCTTGACGACCCAGCTCTGCGTCTTGTCGACGTAGTTTTCGTTCTGGACGTGCTTGACGCCGACACGGACGCCGTCCTTTGTGAAGACGACGTTCTTGCGGCCCATGCGCTCGGACGCCGTGTCTCGGATTTTGGTGGCCGAGTCGTATACTTGGTATAGGACCCATGCGACTCCCGAGAGGATGACGATGACGATAATGAGGGGAATGACTTTTCTATACCAACGCCCCCCTTTCCCCCGATGGGAATACCCGGGCATCTCAGCAATCACGTCATACAAGGAAGGAAGGAGGGAGGCCGGGGGGGGTTGGGGGGGTGGGGAGCGCGCGCGTGGCGGATTTTTGGATGAAAAGGGAAAATGGCAATGCGCAAAGAAAGAGAGCGGCACGGATGCAAGTGCACACGCGCGCGCGACGAAGACGACGACGACGACAACGACGTGGGTGATCAGTATCACGAGCAAGGGTCTGCACGGCCAAGGCCAATTCAGATCGAAATGCTCGCTCGCGTGCGTGCGGGCTTGCCTTGTTTGCTTGCCTGCCTTGCCAGGTGGGGTGAGAGAAAAAGGGAAGCAGAGGCGATGGGCGAGTTTAGTTGCAGCGCGGCTCGAATGAATGCGACTTTGTAGCCAAGGGTCTAGAGGGGGGTCCCTTGGGGCTCGAAAGAAGGACGAGGAGGAAGAGGAAAAGCAAGAGTCGAAAGAATGCTGGTCACGAAAGGAGGATGAGAAAGTTTGTGGAAATGGGAAAAAAAAATAAAAAGGGGGAAAGGAGAAAGGAAGAATTAAAAGATGAGACGACATGCACGCACATGCAAACAGACACGGGCACCGGCATGTCATTCTTGGGGGTCTCTAAAGGAAGAAAGGCAGCCAGCCGTCCGACCATGTCATCTTCAAGTGTTTTGGAGGAGTACATATGTATTGGGCGGGCCGGCACAGGGCGAATGCTGAAACAATGGGGAAGGGTCCCTGGACTCAAGTGAACCTGGTCTCTTCGGGTCGGGTCTCTGGTATCGACGGATGAGACCGGGGCAAGGGGAAAGAAAAGGCAGCTGGGCTGCTGAGGTCGAGCAGTACGGGGTGTGGAATAGAAAACCCCTCCCACCATCCGAGAAAAAGAGAGGGACCCAAAAAAAAAAAAAAGAAAGAAAAAGAAAAAGAAAAGAAAAAGAGAAAAGAAAAAGGAACGAGGCGCCAACGTGCGAAAGTCCAGCAAAGCCCCCCCGGACGGCCAAGACGAACGGTCACTGAACAGCACTGAACTGAGGGCAGGGGGGAAAAGCCGCTGGCAAGACTGGGGGCTAGCGGGCTGGTGGTGAGTTTAGGCGGGGGTGGATTAAGCGCTCTTGGTTTTTTTTTTCATTCCGCCTGCCTTCTCGGGTATATTCAAGTTCCCCTCCCCCTTCCCCTGTCCACTGATGATGTCGCTTGCCAGACTGGGACAGAGGAGCGAAAATGCAGCCAGTGTAGTTTTCTTTATTTTTCGTCCGGCCCCCTCCCCCTGCGAACAGCGTTGTCTTCGCGTCGCATACCGGGGCCACGGGTCAGAAGCTGACCGGACGGGCGCGATTGGGACGAGACGATGCGAAACGCGTTGCCCTGTTGTCTGCCTGCCTGCCTGCCTGCCTGACAACCGACCTGCCCTGGAAGGAAACGAGGGTAGCGAGACCAGCCGGCGGCAATGACTCCCGGCAGGGCCGCATGAGGCATGCATCCATGGCCTGGTCCGGTTGGATGAATGGCATGCTGTGGTTTGATGGGATGGTTCTCGCGATGTTGGTCTCTCACGGCACGTGAGGGATTTGACTTCGTCTCTGGTCACGGTCAAGGTGTGCATTACACCGAAGAATGATTTGGGGACTCGATGGGCAAGTTGACATTCCTTGAATTTTTTGTTACACTCTGGCTTCCGTGTCTCTGTGTTCCTCCCTTTTTGCATATGTGCAACCGGTTCTCTTCCGCATCACTCACTGGCAGATTCGTTGGCCCGATTCTCAGCCGGCCTCTGCGCCATCGAGTGATAAGTGTTGCTCCGTGTGCCTGGGACGTCCGACAGCGACAGAGAAGAGCTCAGGCATAGCAGCGCCACAGACGATTTGATTGAGGCCGTGCAATTCTACGCAAGCACCCCAAGTCGCTCCGGCATTGTTACAGGTGCCAACCTATAGAGGCTGCTGAATTTTCTCTCCTCTAAATAGCACACAATGTCATGGCCGTATCTCGATAGCATCACTGCTCTTCAAGATCTGGAGGCAACTGTAGTTCGATATCCCTTATCATCTACCGGGCTCATCGTCTTTGAGGCAGGCCACGTCACGAGGAAGAGCGAGCATGGAGAATTAACACGCAGTTCCGGCGGTCATGTCTTGTTCGGTGGCGTTGGAGACCGTTGGACTTTGGGTGAATTCGTAAATGCAGGTCATGAAAGTTGGCTTCTGCTGGATCACCCTGTCGCCGAGCGACCTTTTCCCTAACGGTCAGGATCCAAGCTACCACAAGCATCTGTTCCATTGAGAGAGTCTCTGGACAGCATGCGTGTAGCTTCATTTCTGCCTCAATTCGTTGGCATGAGACGCATTCTGCGAGTTAGATAATCATGGGAAATCCCGAGCTTTACCACGCCCAACAGCTTGAAGGTGAAGGGCACATGTTCAAGTTGGCAGGCAGCAGCCCCACAGCGTCCGTACCCGGTACCCCATAGGCCTCGAAAAGGACAGTTGCGCCTCATCGACCGACCCAGTCAGTACCTGGGTACTGGGTACATGCTAATCAAGACTTCGTCATTCGGGACAGCTGGCTGAAATACCTTCTCCGCTTCCCCTTGCTTCCTTTTCATCCTGATGAGGCCGTCTCTCCTCGACCCCCGGACTTGAGCTGAAGGGCCCCAATCGACCGTGCTTTTGACCCTGCCAAAGCTTGTCCAAGTGGTCGCCTGCTCCCTCGGTTCCTCGTCGTCAATTCGTTCCGTCCTCCCTTGCCTCGGACGCCGCTTCTTCCCCGATAACAACCTCGCGTCTTCATCGTCATGTCAGCTCCTCTCAATCAAGAATACGGCCAGTTTCCCGGCCATTCGCCGGCAGCCGAGCAGCCGGCACAAGCCGAGCATGCGCCGCAAGATTACGGCGCCGCACCGACGAAAAAGAAGAAGAGAGGATATGCTGCGCAGGCTTTCGAGGTCGGTGCTGGCGCCAATGCTGGCGTTGGTGGTCAAGGGCAAGGCGGCGGTCCGCCCTACGGAACGCCAGTTTCTGCCACGGGAGGTTATCCCCTGACTGAGCCGCAGCAAGTGCCGGCCAGCCAAGGCTACCAACAATATCCGCAAGCTCCCGGGTTCCCTCCACAGCCTGGCGGTTACCAAGCTCCTGATCAGGGATACAACAACAATGTCGCTCCTCAGCAGCCCGGCGCTCCTGGCGTCGCCGACATTACGCAAGGCATGGGAGGCATGAACATTGCCGGGCAGGGCCACCCCCAACCGCCGTACCACCAGACGCCGTACCAGCAGGTGCCGTATCAGCAGCCGCAGTTTCAGCAACCCGCAGCCGCGCCAGCACAACAGCCCGCTCGAGCTGGTCCGCTGAACCAATTGTTCCCCGTTGACTTGGTCAACACTCCCATTTCGGTCGCAGAGCTGGACGCGCCGCCGCCGCCAATCATCTTGCCGCCCAATGTGAGTTGTTCAGCTTTGCAGATCTGGGCACGCTCTCGAGAGCAAGACGCTGACCAGAATCGCTATTCCGTTGCAGTCAAGCGTGACCCCGTCTCCTGTGGCCAACTGCCCTTCACGATACGTTCGGTCCACCATAAACGCAGTCCCTTCGACCAACTCCTTGCTGAAAAAGTCCAAGCTCCCCTTTGCGTTGGTCATCCAGCCATACGGCGCACTTCACGATGACGAGGACCATATCCCAGTCGTCCAGGATCAGGTCATCGCTCGATGTCGCCGTTGCAGGACTTACATCAACCCCTTCGTCACATTTCTGGATCACGGGCACCGCTGGAGGTGTAACATGTGCAACCTCAGCAATGACGTCCCCCAAGCTTTTGACTGGGATGCTGCAGCGCAACAAACGGTTGATAGAATGCAGCGTCACGAACTGAACCACTCAGTAGTCGAATTCGTCGCTCCGCAGGAGTACATGGTCCGGCCTCCTCAGCCGTTGGTATATCTGTTCCTGTTCGACGTCAGCTACGCGGCCGTGTCGAACGGCCTTTTGGCAACGAGTGCCCGCACAATTCTCGACAGCCTCAGCAGAATCCCGAATGCAGATCGACGTACCAGGCTCGGGTTCTTGGCGGTCGATACCAGTCTGCACTACTTTTCCATACCACGAGACGAAGATGAAAATGGCGAGACCAACATGCTGGTTGTCAGCGATCTGGAGGAGCCTTTCTTGCCCGTTCCACACGATCTTCTCGTTTCCCTGACGGAGAGTCGTCAAAGCATCGAGACCTTCCTGCAGAAGCTGCCAGACATGTTCCAGAATAACCACACCAACGGGTCTTGTATGGGCCCAGCACTCAGAGCTGGCCACAAGCTCATCTCGGCCTTGGGCGGCAAAATTGTCATTTTGACGGCCTCGTTGCCCTCGATTGGCGATGGGAAGCTGGACATGAGGGAAGACAAAAAGCTACTCGGTACTTCTAGGGAAGGAAGCCTGCTCCAAACTGCCAACAGCTTTTACAAGAGCTTCGCAGTGGAGTGTTCCAAGAATCAGGTATCCATCGACATGTTCTTGTTCTCCTCGCAATATCAAGACGTTGCCTCGCTCAGCAACCTTCCCCGGTACACTGGAGGTCAGACGTGGTTCTACCCCGGCTGGCATGCGTCCCGTCCAGAAGATGCCGTGAAGTTTGCTTCCGAGTTCAGCGACTACCTCTCCTCCGAAATCGGTCTGGAAGCAGTACTTCGCGTTCGCGCAACGACGGGTCTGCGAATGAATTCATTCTACGGCAACTTTTTCAACCGCAGCTCAGACTTGTGCGCGTTTCCTGCCTTCCCGCGCGACCAGTGTTATGTTGTCGAGGTGGCCATCGACGAAAACTTGAACAAGAGCTTTGTCTGCATGCAGGCTGCCGTGCTTCATACCACGTGCAACGGCGAACGTCGCATCCGTGTGCTCACATTATCTCTGCCCACCACAACCAATCTGTCTGATGTATACGCCTCAGCAGACCAGTGCGCCATCACCGCGTACTTCAGCCACAAAGCTGTCGAGCGTACACTCGACAGCGGGCTGGAAGCTGCCCGAGACGCATTGCAAGCCAAGCTCACCGAGTTGCTACAGACCTTCAAGAAGGAATTGGGAGGCGGCAGCATGGGCGGTGGCGGCTTGCAATTCCCCAGCAATCTGCGTGGCCTCCCCGTACTTTTCCTTGGTCTGATCAAAAACGTCGGCCTGCGAAAGTCTACACTTATTCCCTCCGATATTCGCTCGGCCGCTCTTTGCTTGCTATCCACTTTGCCCGTGCCCTTACTGATGAGATACATATATCCCCGAATGTACTCGCTCCACGACATGCCTGACGGTGCTGGGATGCCTGATGCCGAGACAGGGCAGATCGTGTTGCCACCTGCCACGAACCTGTCATCAGAACGTCTTGTATCCTACGGCCTTTATCTGATTGACGATGGTCAAACGCAGTTTCTGTGGATTGGGCGGGATGCGGTGGATCAGCTCGTCGCTGATGTGTTTGGCGTTGCGAATCGCTCGCAAGTCCAGGTCGGAAAAGGCCGACTTCCTGAGCTGGAAAACGACTTCAACGAACGAGTTAGAGCAGTCGTTCAAAAGAGCAAGGACCACAAAGCGCTTGGCGTGGGAAGTATTACGGTGCCTCATCTCTACATTGTCAGGGAGGACGGAGAACCCAGCTTGAAGCTCTGGGCGCAAACTCTGCTCGTGGAAGACCGAGCAGATCAAAGCATGAGCGCGGCGCAATGGCTCAGCATGTTACGAGAGAAGATAGTTTCTTAGAAGAACCTCTCTTGATCTTGGCGGAAAAGGTACTTTCATAATGTCGTTCCGAGGAACTCTTTTGTTACCAACTGTGTAGACGAAACTGACGTGTTTCTATTTCAGGTAGTCCAATAATACCAATCACCGAGCATTGCTCTACGCGCGCGACCTGATGGTCATCGGGGGGGGGGGAGTCCCTTGGACTGAACGGTCCGTTTTCATTCTTCTTTGTTGGCGTCGTCGGTGTATCGCAAGTGGGAAAGCCAAAAGTATAGTAGTGCATCAATCCAATGGAAGAAGCAGAGGATGTATAGTAGCATTTGGAGAGCAGTTGAAGATGGTCCGGCCACGTTGCGCACATGCGCCCGCCGCACTCTGTGGTGAATGAAACTTGCTCTCCTCCCTCTCTACCCATCCAAAGACTGTAGGCTCGACGGGGCGAGGTTTGAAAAGCGCGTCCGTTCCGATCACGACTCGAGTCTGTCTTTTTTTTTTTTTTTTTTTTTTTTTTTTAATTCGGGTTCAAACATGTCAGCGGCCTCGGCGTATTGCGTTCATCCGCCTCGGAAAAGGATACCAGGAGATGTTTCGTTGCTTCCTCGGCTACGTGTTTGTGCCGAGTCAATGAGCTCGGTCACGTTTGGCTCGGCATAACGGGGAAGGGGGGGGCACGGCTCCGACGAGCAGGCGAGAAACAGCCCTGTGAGAAAGGATGCAAAGTTGAGTTGGAGGCCCGACGACTCATGAGCTGTGCTCAGATTGATCGTAACCATTTCATCCTAAGGGGAGGAGGGAGGTAGGATGGGGGGGAAAGGGCGACAGGGCAGGGATACAAGCACTTTCATTTTTACCCCCCTCTCCCTCCCTCCTACTGTATCGTCCACCGTTTGTTCGTCCTCTCTATACAAGACTGATGTTTTTTTTTTTTGGTTTCCTTTTCTAATGCCTCTCCTTTGCCGAATGCCGAATTGCCTAAAGCAGCTGGTCTTGCTTTGCCGTACTAGGCAGGTCGGTCTATGCGTTGCGCAAAGCAACAAACTTCGGCCGAACCATATCAGTAGTACGGACATCTGTGCTGCGTCTGTGCTGTGCCTGTGCCTGTGCCTGTGCTTGTACCTGTACCTGTACCTGCATGAAGTTTCACGGTGGTAGCATCGGACGAACTGGACTGCAGATTTGGAGGATCATGAGCTGATTCAGGGCCGGAAATGGGACTGGGCAATGGAAGCAGCGTGACTTGATTTTTCTCTTTTTTCTTTTTAGAGAGATTTTTTTTTTTTTTTTTTTGGGGGGGTTGAACAGCTGCGCCAGTAAAGGTACGACGCACGATCGCGACCAGCACGGGTAAAGCGACGAAGCCAGCTCCATAATGTGCGTAGGTTATTTCGAGCGAGTCTACTACATCATCAAAGCATTGGGGGGGCAGGGACGAGGATGAATTAGTTGGCTCTGAGCCTAGGATGCGCACTTTGCGTGTGCCTTAACTCGCAGCATCTTCCACGGTAAGCTGCCATGGACGCCACGGTGTGAGTCCTGTGCGAGGATCACAAGTCACGGCAGCCACCACAAAGCCTCACTGTATGCCGCAACAGGCGCGGCTTGAACAAAAAGCAGAGCCTTGCGAGCCAGAATTTGCAGCCCTTCCTCCCTATTCTTTACGGAAAGTTGCCGACCGAGGGTTCCACAGGCGAGACTTCAAAGCCGCCTTCTAAATGCAGCCGTCTGGAGCGGAGACATATCTCCCAGATAGTGAGTGAGTGCTGGCTGGGTCCTGACAGAGTTCCTACGGCGCCGCGAGTTTAGGCTCTCGATACAGGTAGATTTGATCGTGGCATTTTCGGGCACATATTCACAGGCTCATGGTGTCTACACGGGTCGTCCTCATGTAAAGAGCCGATCACGGGCTAGCCCAATACCTGTCACGGCATTTGGTGCCAGAACAGCCCAGCACTCCGGGTCTGATTGGAGCGGAAACGGGACGGCGGGTGCACATCAAACTCAGGAGCCGTCACTGGCTCATGCAGATGGAAGCCCACGGGCAAAGCGTGGAAGCGGAGTGGACAGCTTGCCGCCGGAGCTGCTTCATGCATGTGCGCACTTTGTGCGTGAGCATCGACCTACCTAAAGTAGGTAGGTATTTAGGTATTTGCAAGTCGACGTGTTCTTTGGTGTGTGAGTGTGTGTATGTGTAAGCGTGCGTGGTGAGCGCGTGACTGTAATTCTCCGTACGACTCGTTGCCATCCTTGCCGCCCGTGAGTGGTTCACTCTGCTCCCCCTCCTCCCCTGTCTTTTCCCCGGCCCCCTTTGATGTTTGAAGCGGGCATGAATCTTCATGGCCTCGTTTTTAAAATTGGGAAAGGGCCTTTCCCTTCCGCTGCCGTCGATTCATCCGCGTGAAGCAGGAAAGGGGGGCGCGGCCAGACGAAAAGGAGTGGCAAACTGATGGGAAAAGCAGACCGACAATAAAGTTGATTGATCTGAGGCGTGGAATTGATTAAGACTGCTTGGACAGAGGCAGCTAGTTCGACGGAGATTAGTAGGGAACTGGTGGGCTTGATTGATTGAGCGCAGATTGGCACTAGTCATGTCACAGTTGCCCTAAGCGCATGTGTCACTCTTGGCCAGCCAGGCGCTTCCTTACATACTTACGTGGGTGTTCTATTGGTGATGCTGATGGATGGCGATGGGGTGCGAGCGCCCGGGTGCTGCCTCGAGAACGGGTCAGGGAGGAGGAGAAAGAGGGTGGGGGAGGCCATGGCACGTCCTTCTGGGATTCTCTCCTTCTCTCTCTTTCGCGTGTGAGCGCCCCCGCCATCAAATGCGGACTCGAGTCGCCTCAGCCACGGGTCTTGTGAATCACGACGGACGTATCAGTTTGCCAGACCTCGTCGATGGACAGCGGACCCCTGCGCGCCTCCCCGGTCCTTCCTTTGTCTTGTCTCCCCTGCTGTGCACACTACAAAATCGCAAAGGCGGCCCCAAAGAACCCCTCATTGCCCATTTAAAACCGTCCCGTATGCCGTCTGCACCCTCGACCCCAAGCGGCAGCGGCGCCTAAATCCAACCACCTCGTCTCTCTTTACTCTCTTTCATCTTTCCCGTTCTTTGTTCATCTCAGCAAAGCTGCCTCTGCACGTCTGTTCGGACCTTTACCACCCCTCCCCTTTCCCCTCAATTCACCCCTCGAAGCCTCGTCTCCCATGTTCTTGCTTTCAATCGCGAAAAAGTGATTGGAAGAAAAGTAAAGAACCATTAAAGCATACATATGCTGTATGCGTGGTCCAGCCCAGCGTTGAAGCAACAGGGCGGGTCGCTTCCTGCCCATTCTGTCGCACCAGCTCTCTTTGGCCCTTGGGCTTGACTTGAAACCCAACCCCAACAACAGCTTAGCTTCCCTCGGCCCCCCGTCGCCCAGTTCCGACCACTACCCAAGTGTTCGAACCCCCCCGGGACCGACCACCTGACGAAACCCCACCGGACTGGACTAAAGAGACCAGACCGCAGCAGCACGTCGATGAACGTTAAGGCGGCTAATCTGTAGCTTGCAACGCCGCCTGCCTTGCCCGTCTCACCTTTCGGCTCTCGCCTAGAGGCTGGCTACCTTTCAACTCCATAGTACAAAGCCGCCGTTGTTTCTCAAAACAAAAGATCCAAAAGGAGCAGAGAGGAATAAAAGAACCTCCGCGTTTCCCTCCAGCATCCCACCCGGTCACGGCTTCATTCCCCTCCCTCACTTCCAACCTTGATCGTCCGTCCGCCTCTGCCTGCTTGCGCCTGCCCTGATAACTTTTTTTTTTCTCGTGTTCAGGGAAAGAACCGAGCGAGCAAGTCATTGGCGAATCGGGGCCCGAGCGGGGGAGGTAGTACAGAACTGACTGACAAGCGTTCTGCCAGCCAAAATTGCAGGGTGTGCCTATCTTTGGTCTTGTGGCTTTGCGGAATCCCACTTTCATCGTCCCCTATTCCGTCCGCAAGCGATCTTGCATATTTCCTTTGCTTCTATTCCATTTTTTTGTATATCTGTTCAGCCTTTACCCGCCACCTCGTCAATCCTGATCTACAAGGTGGCAAGCTATCCATCAGCTGTCGGCTCCCTTGCCCGGCTCCGAGCGCTCTCGGTACAGTCTCTCCTCGTCGCTGCTCCTGCAACTGCCGACTCTCATCGATTCATGTCTGCTGCTGCAGAAGTGTCCACGAGACCCCTCCCAGAGCATCATTCCTACCCCGCCAATTCAACGAGCAAGCTCGCTCGCTCGCGCGATCACGCATCGTCATGTCTCGCTCAAACGCTTCAAATTCGGGGGGCTCTCGAAAAATCTCCTTCAACGTGAGCGAGCAGTACGACATCCAAGATGTTGTGGGTGAAGGCGCTTACGGAGTCGTTTGGTACGTGGCTGTGGCCGCACTTGTCTTGACTACGTCCTTTGTGCTCACCTCAATTGTGCATTACACAGCTCTGCCATTCATAAGCCTTCTGGCCAAAAGGTCGCCATCAAGAAGATCACACCGTTCGACCATTCCATGTTCTGCCTGCGAACCCTGCGCGAAATGAAGCTCTTGCGCTACTTCAACCACGAGAACATCATCTCGATACTGGACATCCAGAAGCCTCGGGGCTATGACAGCTTCAATGAAGTCTACCTCATTCAAGTAAATCCCGCCAACTGCTTTGCCTCTCGTCGAGAAACGGGTCCGCGACCGTTGTAGATCTGCTGCTGACAGCTCGTCACCACCACAGGAGTTGATGGAAACCGACATGCATCGGGTTATCCGCACCCAGGATCTCTCCGACGACCATTGCCAATACTTCATCTACCAGACCTTGCGTGCGTTGAAAGCTATGCACTCGGCAAACGTGCTTCACCGAGACTTGAAGCCATCAAATTTGCTTCTCAATGCAAACTGTGATCTCAAAGTCTGCGACTTCGGTCTGGCTCGTTCGGCTGCGTCCCAAGAAGACAATTCGGGGTTCATGACGGAATACGTTGCGACGCGTTGGTACCGCGCACCCGAAATCATGTTGACCTTTAAAGAGTACACAAAGGCCATTGACGTCTGGTCTGTCGGCTGCATTCTTGCTGAGATGTTGAGCGGCAAGCCCTTATTTCCTGGAAAAGACTGTACGTCATTATGCGTTGCCATTTTGTGAATGTTTCTTCCCATGTCGCGTCGTGCGCAGACAGCATCTTGTCTGCAGAGACGTGTTCAAGTGCGGTGTGCAGACGTTGAGGGTTTCTATTCTGACATACGTTTGCAGACCACCATCAGTTGACACTCATCTTGGACGTGCTCGGTACACCCACCATGGAGGACTACTACGGTATCAAGTCACGGCGCGCCAGGGAATACATCCGGTCGTTGCCCTTCAAGAAGAAGGTGCCTTTCCGAACGTTATTCCCCAAGACGTCGGACCTAGGCCTGGACCTTCTCGAGAAATTACTAGCTTTCAACCCAGTCAAGCGAATCACTGTCGAGGAGGCCTTGAAACATCCTTATTTGGAGCCCTATCACGACCCAGAGGACGAGCCTACCGCACCCCCGATTCCCGAGGAATTCTTTGACTTTGACAAGCACAAGGACAATTTGAGCAAAGAGCAGCTGAAGCAACTCATTTACGAGGAGATCATGAGGTAGAATATAGAATCAGGCATGGAATGCTGGGGTGATTGAGCCGTGCGAAAGGCGGCGGAAGGACACTGCAGACTGGGCGAGCCATATCGCGAAGCCTGGTCGTCATCTTATCACATAGCGAGTTCGTAGATGCAGTCGGCTATCAAAGCTGCTTATCGAAGCTCCCCGAGTCGAAGGATGGAAGAATACCACGGAGCAACTTGTCGAGAGCAATGCGGCCACAGTCGGCAAGATAAATGTACTTGGGGAGGGAAAGATGGAGGGGGGGAGGAACATGGGCTTCTCATCATCTAAATTTCTTCGTTCAATTGTCGTCGCTCTTCGTTATTACAGGCCATTGCGATTCTTGGCCGAAAAGCTTGAGGAGAATAGGGGATATACAACGATGGCCCAGGATCTGTCATGTTACACCGGCCTCATGCACATCATCTCTTGACTCAAATGCATATTGAGCGGAGGGTCGAGTCAATTGCGACCTTGGGGTGACATGTCCCAGCAGGGGCTTCTTCGCGTCGACCGAGCTGAGTAGAACGTGATTGGTGGCATCTGACCAGCCTCGAGTGCATATGCGGATGCGAAAGCCGCAGAGGTGAGGTGAGATGAGGTATTTTAAGGATTCTCGGCAGCAGCGAATCGCATTGAGCCATTCCCATCCTGTTGCCCACTTTCAGACTTGTATATATGTGTGTGTGTTTGTGTGTGTGTGTGGTTATATGGCCCTGTCAGCCCATCTTTTTGGGAGTTTCTGGGACGGGCCAGCACGGCATACAGGGCATGTCACCGCTGCGGGAGAGCGCTTCGCAGTCGCGGACGATTTGACTTGCGTGTGGATGGCAAGAGCAGCCGAGGGCGTATGCGAGTGGTAAAGGGGGGAAAGAGCAGTAGCAGCTTTCGTCAACTACCACCTTGTAGGTACTTAAGTACTTTAAAGGTACCTGATCCGTCGAAAGCCAACAAGCCGAGCAAAGGCTGCCGGCCTCTGCCCTTGAGTCAACCTCTCGCCAACCCCCCCGGGCGATGGGGGAGAGATTGCTGGCAGAGTCCATGATTCGTCCTTCCCAACATGAAGAGTACCCAAGTCGCTGGTACATCTGCTTTGATCTCGTTGCTTCCCGTGCTCATCTGCCGCATCCTTTCTTTTTCTTTGTCTTTGTACACTTTTCTTTTCTTTGTAAGGGTCTTCGGGTCCTCCACCATGTCCCGGTGCCCATCCCGTTTCTTTGCGGACGGTACATGCTGTACTTGACAATGCTCATGCCCGCCCCCGCCCGGGACAGTTGGCCTGCATTCAGGCGAGGAAACGATTGATGCATATGTGCATGCATTACGGAGTGTACGGGTGTTGATCTGGTTGAAGGTGACGAATGAGCACGTGCCCCACACATGCTATAAACGGCGCTTGCCGTTGATTGGACTGGAGCATCCCTTTCTGTATACGATGCAGTCCCTTTGCTTCTGCTTGCGTTGACTAGGTGGATGGATGGGTGGGTAGACGGCTTGTGCTGGTTTCCCGTCCGCTCGGCTCAGCTCAGCCTTGCCGCTCACAATACTTGACCTTGTGCTTGCTTGCCTGCGTTATTAGCTGTGGTCTCGCTGCGTTGCTGCTTCTGCATGTTCTTACCGCCCGCTCTCGCCCGTTTGCAGCGTATCATGTCGAAACTCATGCCTGGCGCCTTTCGGAGGCAGATATCACGCACTGCCAGTCATGTTTCATTCTGCACACAAGAAGATAGTAATGATATA